>JAPYYV010012670.1:0-13557 GCA_030522625.1 Copidosoma aretas | reverse complement strand
ACCGAGGGAAGAGCCAAGTGTGAGTCGCGAACCGGAGCGGATACGTCCGCTTCTCTCGAGCGTCGGGTCTAGTCTCCCTTCCTTCTCCTGACTCCCTCTGCCCTCGCCTACCAAGTACTGCCCCGTCCGAGAGGGCCCTCGGCTAGGGAAGGGCGGACGGACGTATAACTATATGCTATCGTACGTTACACGAGCTTTTTTGACAAAATTGAAAGACTTTGATGAATCAAATTTCAAAATTTTTTCAAAAGACAGACTATTTATGTTTCTAATGAAATTAAAGACTGGATTGTCTTTTTCTGAAATTAGTGTATTATTTTGTGTAGACAGAAGTACTACTTCAACAATTTCTCATGCAATGTTGAGTCAAGTAGCTTGCATCACGGCAAATTTAGTTTTTTGGCCAACAAAACAAGTTGTGCAAAGTACTATGCCAAAATCTTTTCACCCTGATTATTCAAAAACACGAGTAATCATTGACTGTACGGAATTTAAGATTGATGCCCCTGCAAGTGTAGATCACCGTGTATATTGTTATAGTCATTACAAGAAAAGCTTCACCGCAAATCTTTTGTTGGGAATAACACCCTCAGGATTTATTTCTTTTGAATCTAATGTTGCAGGTGGAAGAAAAAGTGACAGCCAGATTACTGTGGAATTTGGATTATTAGATTTACTAGAAGATGAAGATATTGTTCTTGCAGACAAGGGTTTTCCCGAAATAAAAAAAAATATTGATCAAGAAGGGAAGAATGCAGTAATAATTTTACCCCCCCCCCCCTTTTTAGAAGAAGAAAGAATTCAGCAAAAGAGAAACTGAAGAAACTTACAGTGTTGCTAAAGTTCGTATTCATGTTGAAAGGATATATTATTCAAAGGCTAAGAACATATCAAGTTTTATCAAAAATTCCTGAAAATTTGTTCTCCTGTATTGATGATATCATACATGTATGTTGCGTTCTGGTAAATTTGCAGCCGCCTATTATTGCAGAAAAATAATTGTTAAGTACAGATTTTCTTGTAATCTTCTTGATAGAAATGTTAAAAAAAAAATTGACTATATGATAAAATAAATACTACTTTTAACTTAAACAACATTTATTATTATTATTCAGTACTCGTGAGATCAAATCATTGGCATATATTACACTTATTCAATAAATACTTTTTAAATACCACAAATAGTATGGATGACTTAATGTATGACAGTAAAGCTATTCTTAAATATGATTAGAAATATTTTTCCCCGTAAAGACTCGTTTATCTTCTTCTTTTTTAATACAAACTTTTTTTTCACGATTTCTATTAATTTCTCTTAATTTGGGTAAACAGTATTTAAAAGAAAAATGTTCGTACTTGCAAATAAGATGACGCAGAAAAGATTCTTTGCGAGTTACCTTGTAACATAATGAACCGTTTTTAACGGGCGAGTACAAAAACAAATCAAAACTATCACAGCCACAAACATACATTTGTACTTGACACTGAGTGAAATAAGGTTAATTTTCATTTAAAATGACACATCCATCTACAAATTTCAAATATGGAACATTACAGATTTTTTTTCCATACTCTACAACAGGAATTTTGTTGCATGTCAACGGACACTTAATTTCAACAATCGTATATGCATCTCTTTAGTACACTATGCCATCAACACTACAACATAGCCAAGGTTGAATAACGCTAACTACTACACCAAGTTTGATGACACTGGTTTGATGCAGTTTTTCATATTCCTTTATTGCTTTCGATTCTGACTGTATTCCATAACGGGTAGCTACAGTACTAAATTTCTTGGGATACAAAATGTCCAGTACAAGAGAATCCATCGGCTTCGTTTGTCGATTTTTTATACAGTGGGCATTTTTAGAAGCAGTTATACGCATACTGCTGGTATCGTACCACTCTTCACATTGTGATTGTTTCATTGTATCATAGCTTAATTTTATAACTTCTTCTTTGGTTAGTACAATCTTCCGAGTATAACACTCTTTATCTTCTACTGATGCTTTGCAAATATACATATAAAACATTTTTGTGTTCGCTAAAGACAATAATTTGTCTGTGCAATTTGTACAACTATATTTCTCCATTTTTTCTTCAACTTGAGCAACCAATGAGTCGATAAGATTTCTGATTATGATTTCTGTTTCATACTTGCAGGATTCTGTTAGAATAGTTTTTAAAGGCGATAAGTCCATCAATTCAGACACAACTACCTGACAAGATTCCACAGCTGGCATGTCCTTTGGTTTAAACATTTCAAAAAAGAACGCACCTTTGGCATATTTTTGTTCTGAAAACTGTCGAGGTGTGGGCCTCCCCCACTTCTGTTTAGAATCTGTTTTCGTTAGACTCTTGTCACTATTAATATAATTAATCAAAGCTGCAACATGTTTGCACTTTTCACTCTGGTTGTATACGCAAGTACAAGTAGCTGATGAAACACAGCGTTGATCATCAATCTACAATAATATTTCAATAAGCACCTGTTTAAAAACATTTTTGTGTCAGGATATATCTGTGGATAAATATTGAAAAAAAACTTACAAATAACTTTGTGTTGTATGATGGACATGAAACAGACGTCTGTCGAATGATTTGTGCTGTTATTTCATAACTTTTCCCGTTCCTACTACGCTCCTTAACATTCAATAGATGTTCAGCTTCTACTAACCGATTACCTTTTGGCATGGTCTCTGGTTGGAATTCAATTTTGTGGCTGATTCTTTCAAACCCGGTTTGTATGACTATATCCATTTTGATTTATAATACTGTTAGCAATTATGAATTTACGATTGCTTGTCAGTCTTTCACTTAAACATTATCTAAGAAAAATAATACCGTTAACCTAACCTTTTCATGAAACTTGCACTTCTAATATATATGAGCTCGTGTGACACTTAAGTTATTTTAGGTTCAATAGAATCAATAAAAATATCTTTATAATGTATTCGCTCCGAGAATGAAGTTGGAGGGGATAAGAGAATCTACGCCAGCGTCCATGGTGGAAGTTGGAGGGGATAAGAGAATCTACGCCAGCGTCCATGGTGGCGAAAATGCGCGATCTAAAGGTACGCCACTGCACCAAATCGAGCGGAAGAACTTGGTTTTATGGAATATCTTGATAAATCGGAGTTATATTGAGAAGAAATTAGTCCCAGCTAAGCTTACAAATTAGAGTGATGTTAAGACTTTGTCAGTAATCATTAATTTAAAGAGAATCTAAATGCCGAAGTTTCTACTCTGTTACAACTTCTAAATTGAAAAGTAATACATAGTTTTTGAATGCTATACGATGCATACCAACTGTTCAAAATAGTATAATAACGTTGAAAATCATCTAATTTAGTTATTTAACTTGTTTTTCTCTCATGTGTGTGTTGAAAGATACCCTTGCGTACCTTCAGAATGCCAGCTTTGACCACGAGCGGAGGGCGCTTCGGTCATTCTCGGAACGAATATCCACATACTTACATATTAACAATTTATAACTATCTTCGATTTTGTGGATTTTTCCAGCACCTCTTTAGGTACAGGTCCCGAAATAACGACATATTCATGATACCAGATGGCGCCAATACACTTGCACGATGCGAATACCGGGGAGGATAGCCACATTGGAGGCGGCCTGGCACGTCGTGTCGGGGTTTTTGATCGTGATACGTTCTAATTTGATCGAGTTTTTATGGATTGTTGAAGACTACTGTGAGCCAAGATTGAGTAGGCTGGTTTTTGACTGAGTGGAAAGGTTTTGGGAATTTATGTGGTGGTCCTATTCAGTTATTGTCAGTAAGGTTTTTTCACGGTGTGTTGTCCCCGCTTGCGGGTGGCACGTGCCAGCATGGCGGGAGTAGGGAAGTTTTTTAGAGATGGGAGAAATGATGATGAAAGTGAGCCTATGGACGATATCGAAAGTGGTAATAACAAAAGGAAAAGCGAGTTTTTAAAAGTTGAGAGTGAAAGGAGTAACTCAAATCAGAATGAAAGGTTAAGTAAAAGACAGACCAAGAGAGTGAGACAGCAGGAGCGTAAATAAGGAGAGGCTATAGGGACGGCATCAGTAGTGGAGAAGGCAGCGGCGGTTTCGTCGGCTGTGCATCGTCAAGAAGAGAACTCGAAGGAGACAAAGACACGGTTTCATTCCAATGTTGACGAAAACCCTGCGCAGAAACATGATCAAAATTCAACAGAAGCTTTTACATACAAGAAAGATAGTAGAGGCCCATTCTTTGTGTGGATTACTAAAGCTAAGCCAGATGGGAAAAGGATAAATAAGATAAGTGTCGGGGTAAGCTTAAAAGATAAAGGTCATAACTTTGAATTGGTAGAACAGAGAGGTTTTTCAAATGTAGAAGTAATGTGTAGATCTAATGAAAGTGCGAACAAAATTATTGTAAATACTTCATTGGAGAGAAGCAATTTAAGGGTGTTTGTCCCCACCTATTGACGTATAAGAAAAGGAATTATTAGGAATATTCCGACAGACCAGTCAGAAGAAAGGCTGTATAGTGAGATTGAATCAGAAGTAGAACTAAAGGATCTGAAACGGTTCAAGTTACGTTTGAAAGACAAATGCTGCCCCACTATGTTAAGTATAATGGTTGTTTTATCCAAGTGGAGACCTATGTACAGAGACCACTGCAGTGTTTTAACTGCTTTGATTTTGGTCATATGGCTTCGAAGTGTGATTCAGATTCTGATAAGGTAAAAGCTAAAATGATGTGTATTATGTGTGGTAAAAAAAAGCATGAAGGAACTTTATGTGAGAGTTCTTCCCCAACGTGTAAAAACTGCCTGCGAAATCATAAGAGTATTGACTCCTCATGCCCTGAATACCAGAAACACTAAAGTTAGCGCACTTGTGGCATATGATGGCAAATCATTAAGTGAGGCAAAGAAAGAAGTTTTTGGTGAGGAAGTGAGAGAAGCTCCTCGGATAAATTAAGAAAACTTTCCGAAAATAAGGGAGGCCAAGAGAAATTACCTGTTAAAAACATTGAAAGGAAATTCAGTAACGTGGTCAAAGAAGGAACAAGTGAGAATGAAGATAAAAACAAAAGGGCCAGCCAAAGGTGCCTGAGGTGAAGCTAAGCAATCAGAGGAATAGCCCAAGTCTTAAACTAGTTTCAAGTAACCAGGCACATAACGTTCAAGGAAAAAGTACAAATGGTCAAGGAAAAAGTCAACCATTAAAAAAAAGCGCCCAACAATACACTACTGATGAACAAATCGCAGTGATGGCTATGATCCAATTCGCAGCAGGAGCAGAAGCCTTAAATCATAGTAACATCATTTTTAACCAAGGACAAGAAATTAATTGTCTAAATCAAGATCACTACAGAGAGGTAAACTACAAAGGTGAAAATGGAAGAAAAGATGTATTAAAAGACAATAATCCTAACTTTAATATACTTTTAAGCTAGTGTTAAGCAAAAAATTTTATTGAAATGTCATATGCCTGGCCAAATTAGGCTTAGTATATTAATTTTTTATCAGAACTTAAGAAATAGTCAAATTTCAAAATGAATAAAAATAATAATAATGAAACACATTTAAAAATTTTGCAGTGGAATGTTAGAAGTATTAGTAACAAAATAGATATTCATAATATTGGCCAAGAGTATGACATTTTAATAATTGTTGAAAGTTTTTTGAAAACTAAAAATAATTTCAGTATTAAAGGATTTAATTCGGTTCATTTTGATAGAGCAGATAAAGAAAATGGAGAAATTGTTATTCTCATGAAAGATAATATTATATTTGATATATTTGATTGGGGGCTTAAGTTGAAATAGGAGCTGTTGGAGTTCGCACTAATGGAGAAGTACTGTGCATTGTTGCCTGTTATAGAACACCCATAGCGGGTAATGATTTAACTGAGGGAGAATTGGGGCTTTTGTCAAGTAAAATCAATACCTTTAATAAATTTATTTTATTGGGGGACTTTAACAGTCACCACCCATACTGGGGAAGTTCTAAAACTTGCTTGAATGACAAAACGCTTGTTGAATTCCTAGATCCTGATAGATTTTTTCTATTGAATAATAATGATCCAACCCACTTTTATTTTGATTATAATAACGATCATGTAGTCAAGTATTCAAACATAGATCTAACCTTTGTGTCAATAAGCATAGCATTGAGTACTAGTTGGCTTATAGGTGACGACTCGTGGGGAAGCAACCACTTCCCCATTACAATCGAAATTAATGATACAGTTGAAAAATTATGTAAAGATGTATATAGGTATGCAAATAAAAAGATTAATTGGGAAAGTTTGGAAACCTGTCTCATGAGTCGGACTTATGAACTTAATAGTTTAGAATTCATTTATTCGAATTCAATTGGTAGATATGGCATTGTCACATAAATTTTAGATAATTGTATGAATGAGTCCTGTTCAAGCAGAAAACAACAAAAACAGCTAAGGGATAAAAGAAACAGTAGTAACAAAAAATTAGGAAAAATATGGTGGAACGAGGAATGCTCTAAAGCAATAAGACGCAGAAAAGCAGCATTTAAATCTCCTAATAAAGTACAAAAAAATTTCCGCTGAAACCACAGCTACTATAAAAGGAGAAAAAAAAAGCTTTTCAGGCTTTTGTAGAAAAAGTAGGACCTTTTACCCCAATATCTGTAGTGTGGAAAACCGTTAAAAATTTTAAAAGGGGCTGTCAAAGATCCATTTCTTCCATTGGTAATGGTAGATTCTTGGATAATGCGAGGTTGCTCCTGAATGAGCTTTGCATGCCTAAAAGTAATGAATTCAAAAACTTTGATATTGAATCGTATGCTTATTCTAAAGAACACGAGACTTTTCGACTCACCTTTTAACTATGAAGAACTCGAGTTCTCCCTGGCATCTGTGGCATTATCTCCTGGAATAGATAAATTTGACTATCAGATCTTGAAGGCTTTGTCAGAAATTTACAAAAGAGTCCTACTTGATATATTTAATGATATAATAAGTGAGGGAACTTTCCTGGTAAGTTGGGAAAAAAGCCTCGTTTTTTTTATCTCTTCTCAGGGTAGTAGCAAGGCTCGTCCAATAGCTATGTCCTCTTGCATTCTTAAGATTTTAGAGAAAATGATAGTCACAAGGTTGACATGGTTCACATAATATTACAATCTTTTACCAGGATGCCAATTTGGCCTTAGAAAAGGAAAGTCGTGTATAGATAATTATACTTCATTCGCCTCGTTCTCGAAATTACTTGTAGTACACCCTTTCGTCCGCTAGAGGTCACAACGTTCAGAGTTTTAAAGACAAAAACTGTAAAGGGGAGGCTCAGCCTAGCCATACCTTATTACTGCGTATCCATCTCATATTCTTTCGTTGTGCGCTGGAGGTTACACGTGTTTTCTGGAGGTGTTTAGTATAATGTATGTATACAGTGTCTTGTCCCGGGTCCAGGCCCTGGACTTCAAGGTCCGAGTGAAGCTGAGAAAGCAGAGGTAGGAGCAAACAGGCTTCTTCAGGAAAGCGGCCACCGGTATGTGAACGGTTATAGTCCGGATTCTTGTTTTTTCTTCATGGTTTCGTGCAGAGTCAAGCCTCTCGCATAAGCAGCCATTGATCGTGGCAGGAGAGATTCAATCTCTTTGGGGAAATAATAAAGCCTTTGGTCGTTTACTCAAAGTGGTTAGATGCATGGCATCTGTCCACCTTACGAAGTTGGTAACAGAGTCGATATAATTTTATATATATATATGCTTCAATAGCACGTTATAACGTTTCTATAGAAGTTCAGATGTTATACTCAGGCCTGATCGTGTTTTTTCTTGGGTTTTTTTGTGTAGGCGTTATATTAGTAGTGCCAATCGTGTATTTATAGACCATTGTTAGGTGGGCATGTGCTTTGGGCACCAGGTTTTCTTACAAGATATACTTAGAAAAAAGTTTTGCTTTATGGTTATGTTCATCTTATTTAGATTGTATGTATACATTGAACGGTAATTTTAAACAAATTTATGTGATGATAATGATTCATGCAAAATGCGTGTACAAGTTTGAATTAAGTTTTTTCTGTCGAGTACGGATTTTGATTAAGGGGATGAATCTGATATTTATTAAATTGATTTGGTTTTGGAAAGGTTGTCACTTCGCATTATATCCAATCTTTAAAGACGGATTGTCACGTGACTGAACCCCTTTTTTATTCGAGACTTGTCAAGAGCAGGAAATTTTTTAAATGATTTTTGAAAAATAATAATGGTTAATATTTTAAAGGATAAGTATTTTGTAACTTAAGATGACTTGAATTTTGTTCTGGACTAATAGATGGATTAAATTGTCTAAATTTGAAGAATTATCTTAATTAGCTTTTTCGTTAGGTCATAGTAATGATTGAAGTAAGATATAAAACTACGTTGGGAAGTTTATCTGGAGTAAGATATTGTTTGGTGTGACTCTTAAATCTAATTGTCATCTTGAGGGCAAGTATTTTTATTTACAAACCTAAGGCTTTGTATTTGTAGTATATAAAATTAAAAATTGTTAATACAAATAATAGTTAATTTAAAAAGACTCGAATAATATATAGAAAATTAATAATAAATAAGAAAATTATTTTTTTTTCATTTTTGACATGGTAGAAAAATGTAGCAAAATTATTTTTGTGTTATTTGTATAATAGAAGACGGGAGAAGAATGAAACAACGACACATCGTGATAGTGGTTCAGGACAGACTGACTGGTTTATCTCGTCAAAGCTTGATATAAATTACCTGTATACTCGCACGAGTATACAAGGCGTCGCTTGGGTGTATAGACATATACTCACACGTTTACAATGGTATATTAGTATATATAGCGTTATACACACACCTTACTATTCGCATACACTACATCCTTCCCCTTTTTGTAATTTTGTACTTACACCTAATTCGTAAAGGATTATTTTAATTTAGTAGTTTTTATTTTTTTATTAAATAACATTAAAGGCTACGCGGTAACGCTCAACTGGCTTCTTTTTTTTAGTTGAGCGCCTTACAAAATTTTCGTGTATAGATTCGGTTACACTCTTAGTCTTCTGTACTTTACTGCTTACCCAAGTTTACAATTGGTCATGGTGCCTTTTATGTTTACTTCCATCCTCAAATTCAATTATGCTACTACGAGGAGATAATGTTTCGGTGATTTGTGCTTTTGATATAGACGGATGATTTTTACTGAAGTCTTTTGCCATTACAGTGTCTCCCGTTTGGAATATTACTTTTCTTCCCCCCTTGCAATTGCGAACTTGGGTAAACTGCCTGTTTTCAATGTGTTCTCTAATATCTGGTCGAAGTAAATGCAACGGTGTGGGTATCTCTCTATTAAATAACAATTTTGCGGGTGTTTCGCCAGTGGTTGTGTATTGTATTTCGGTAACCGAATAGAAATTCCTGTATCGCTGTTTTCACACTTATCCGTTCGCTTTTAACTATAGATTTTAATTTTCTTTTGAAGGTCTTCACAAAATTTTTGGCAGCACCATTGGTCGCTGGGTGATTCGGTGCAGTGTAGGTGTGTTTAATTCCTAATTTTTAAAAATACTTTTGGCACATTTCACTTTTGAATTGTGTACCCGAATCGCTCACTATTTGCACTGGTAAGCCGTGAGTAGTAAAAATTCGGTTAAAAATATCGATTGTTACCTCTATGGACATGTTTTTTACAATGAATACTTCAGGCCATTTGAAATGTGCATCAATCAATAAAAAATATGTGTGTCCTAGAAACGGACCGGCAAAGTCAACGTGTACCCTTCGCCAAGGTCGGCTGGGCCATGGCCACGGCATAAGTTCCATTTCTTTAGATTATCATGGCATTCTAAACAATACTTGCATGATTTTGCCGTTTTCTCTAAGTCATTGTCAATGCCTGGCCACCACACAATCGACCTTGCCAGGCTTTTAATTTTTACAATTCCAAAGTGGCATTTGTGTAACTCATTAACAAAATTATCACGTAATTTCGGTGGAATTACAACACGTTGACCCCACATTAAACACCCTTTTTCAATGGATAACTCATCTTGACGTATAGAGTAAGGTTATAAATTTTTCGGCCAATTTTTTTGTTTACGATCCGGCCAGCCATTTTCTACCATACGCTTAATCAGCGATAAAACTTTATCTTTCGCGGTGTTTTTTGCTACAGTTTTAAAATCTAGGCGAGTTATATTACTTTGCACGATATGATGCAGATATGTATATTCAATTTTTTTATCACTAGTTTCGTCCAACTGTTTGTTTTTAATCGGCAATCTAGACAAAGTGCCTGCAACAATATTTTCATCAGTACGTATGCATTGTATTTTGTAATCAAATGCTGATAAAAAGAAAGCCCAATTTTGTAGACGACTCACTGCGATACGGGGTATTGGACCTTCATAGGACCGAAAATTCTTGACAGCGGTTTATTATCGGTTTTTAAGTGGAATTCTCTGCCGTATAGATAGTCATAAAATCGTGCAACACCGAAAATTATTGCTGCAGCCTCTCTGTCTATTTGCGCGTAATTTTTTTTTGTAAGCCTTTTTAAAGCAAATGCTATTGGTTTTTCACCATCTACACTCGGCTGACTAAGATATGCACCTAATCCTAGTGGTTACGCATCACACGTTAAATATGAAGGTAAACTTGGATTGTTATTTATTATAATCTGTTTCAATGCACTCTTTGCATCATTAAACGCTGTTTTACATTCCTTATTCCAAATAAATTTAGCGCTATTTACGCATTTATACAATGGTGATAATTTAACTGCGCGATCTTTAAATAAACGACCATAATAATTTAATTTTCCCAGTAATAACTGAACCTCTGCAGTATTAGATGGCTCTTGCATGTTTGTAATTGCTTCATATTTATTTGGATCGATACTAATTGTATTTTCTTTGATTTTATAGCCTAAATATATTATTTCGTCTTTAAAAAAACTACATTTATATTCACGAATTTCAGACCACATTCATTTAAAATTCCTAAAGCTTTGTCGAGATTCTGCAAATGTTCTTGTATAGTTTTGCCAGTCACTACTATATCATCGGCTACAATGACTATTCCTGAAATTCCCTTAAAAATCTCCTCCATCTTCATTTGAAATATACCTGGAGCCGAACTAATATGCCGTAAGCCATATATTTATAACGACATAGGCCCTTATGCGTATTTATCGTCAATAACTGTTGTGAGTCAATATCTATTGGCATTTGTAAATATGCATCTTTAAGATCAATTTTTGAATACCGTTGCCCACTAACTAATTCTGCTATAGCGTGATCGAAATTTGGCGGTGAATGTCTGACCGTGATTAATTGTGGATTAAGGGTCACCTTGAAATCAGCGCAAATTCGAACATCGCCATTGGGCTTAAGAACTGGCACAATCGGTGTTGCCCACTCACTAGTTTCCACTGCCTCGATTATACCTTCACCCACTAAACGTTCTACTTCTTTATTAATTTTTTCTTTTAACGAAAATGGTACAGTGCGAGCTAATAAGTACTTTGGGATACTTTCCTTTTTTAATTGTAATTTAATAACACCTTTAGTGATCCTTTTTCTCGTTTAAATATTTCTTTATGTTTATTCAAAATTTCTTGAAGCATTTGTGTCGAATTTTCTTTTTTCTTGATCGCATGCAACTTTATACCCGAATACAAAGGCCATAATTTAAGAGCTTCTATTAAAAGTCTTTTCTGATCGTAAAATGTGTTCAAAACTTTCCATGCCTTCGAGTAATTATCTCCAGATACATACAATATTGCTACCTTGTTCAACGCCTCTCCCTTCAGTGCATCTTTAAGATGAGCAAGCTTGACCATATCGCTAATATCGGTGCAAGGTTCTACCAAATCAATAGAGGTATTTTTGAACGAGATCCAATCTTCCTGATTGCCACTGAAAGGATGGACGCTGATCATCGGTAATTTTGGGGTCTCATATCGTTCAATAACAGTCGCATTAGTTACGGTAGTATTTAAATCGGATTGGTTCAGCCTACCAATGTTAGAGGCGACGTCGTAAAACAGTTTTTCATACTCGGAAAAACGATTTATCTGAGGGTGATCGGCTTCAAGAATGGATAACTCATCACTATACTTAACACAATCATTGTACGCGTTTGTAAGGTTACCTAGACGCAGACCGGCATTCACAACATCAATCGGAGGGGCTTTCAAAAAATCATTCAAGGTCCTTACCTTTCCTTTAAAAAGCTGCAGCCTCTGACAAACATAGTCAACTCGTTCCCGTATTGATTGAGCCTTTTTAATTATTTATAGCCAAGAAGTAAACCAATAAAAAGGGATTTGTTATAGAATTATCAAGCTACGCACTGATACAGAGAGCACTTGAAAATGTATAAACTTGTGTATGTATTGCAATGAAAACTATAATATTGAAAGTAAACAAAATAACCAAAATTTCAAGATAAGTTATCAATTAAAATCAGTGTTGCGGTGCCCAATACAGCGCACCAGCTTGGAACTCAACAGCCAAAGTCGAGCGAGGCTGGGTTCAGCATGTATACCAGCACTGGACGGCGAGCAACGTATGTCACATGACCGCACTACAAATACAAGCGAACCACCTCCCCCTTTAAGCAAAGCTTGAGTCGTATTAGAGAGGAAAAATGGCTCGCAGCACCCGCAGAGCAATACACGTGCCACAGCCCCCAACACGTACGACAGCCCGATATACCGGGGAGCACTGCAGAGCAGCGAGCAACAAAAATAAACAAGTCACTTATCTGAATGAGGAGAAGCTGATGAACGGCAGACAGTAGCGGTATGTCCTGGTGTGGGAACGACGACAGCGATGACGACAGAGATGTTGAAGACCTCGCGTGGCCAGCAGGAAAGGCTGCGCCCACGCGGTGATTCTCGGCGTGCTGGACAGCAGCGAGCAGCGACAACGCGCTCGCACGTACTCAAACCGCTGATTCTCGCACGCACGTGCGTGTGAAAACAGTGTAATGGTTTTTCACTCTCGGATTTTCGGCACCAATGTTTGATCCGATGGCCTTGCCGTCGGTGGCTCGGCCGCCGTATAAAAATATGTGAAATATATATGTATATATATATGTGTGCACGAAGCGTGGCTTGTAGTGCACGACAAGCAAACTTGAAATCAACTATCAATTAATATATATTGCATCTAACAGTCTAACACACATAAACCTACATATCACTAACACTGAGTACTATGGATAAGAACCCTTTTTATTAAGAATTACAAAACTGAACAAACATGATGAAATATACGAATGAGCACGCACGCGCGTGAATCACAATAATCGGAATAAACGTATGACTAACGTATAACTAAACGCATTGTACTTAACAAAATGTTTTACCGAGTGCACTCGCGAATAATTTAATAAAGACGGTAAATTCACTAAGGAGAGATAATCGCCAGTCAAGGCTAGCAAATTTACCAGAGAGATATTTCGATGATACCTAAAGTATATACATATATATATATATAATGTACTAAGTTGAAATTGAAAAGAACTCGTGGTAAATAAAACACTAAGGTTTCTCTGTAAAACAAAGATTGTATT
>JAPYYV010012669.1:0-10196 GCA_030522625.1 Copidosoma aretas | reverse complement strand
AGGTTAGACGTTCACGCTGCGCACCGAGTGCGTTCACTGTGAATCTTAGGGAACGCAACTCGTTCCTCCATATTCTCGGGGAACGCTCGGCGTTCACTCGGCTAGTCAAGTGAATATACCTCACCATGCAGGTGAACGCCAAACGTTCATCGTGTTTGTAAGGGGAAAGTATCTCTCCGTGTACACCGATAACACGAAACAAGAATACAATAAGCCTAACAGTTATTTCCTGACCTGTTCAGGAAGAAGAAGACGATCAACAGTACACTTAACATGCACATACACTAGCATACAAGTGTACTCTGCCGTTTATTAAAGTCAATAGATTTCGGAAGTAGAACCTCCACCTTCATAGGTTCTTTAAACACTTCTCAACAACTCAAGGAGGAGGTGGGGTTTGAAAAGGGGGTTTTTTACAGGGGGGTATGTGACTCGGCGTTTTACCGTGTCACAATACCCAGGAATTTGCAACGACAAAAGAAGGGTCTACTATCTAGCTGATACTTTTCCACGCAGCTTGCATACTATAAAGTTTAATTAAAGTACAGCAATTAGGCTGACTTACATGCATAATACATATGCGTCGGATAAGTACCATCGTTAAGACGGTACACTAGCACAGGCACGTACCATTACATAGATACTGTCGAAAAGCAGTAGCTGGCTCCTCAAGACTCAACAAGGTACACTGTAGTGTCTGCACAGAACGGCACGCGCAAGGGAAGAACAGACACGCGGCCAGCGGAGCACGGCGCAAGGCTCCAGGTTGACTAGAGTGAGAGCTAAAGTAAATAGTTTAAATCATAGATTATTCCTCATGGATTCAATAATATTACTGGGCTGCTTATTCGAAGTGGAGACTTGCGTATCAAAAAATAAATAAGATAAAGAGAAGGCAGATTTGCAAATGTGATGTTGGCTTTAAATACGAACACACCAAGACATATATGGAAAATTAAGGTGGAGAGGCTTAGCATAAAAATGGACACTAGAAAAAGGGTAGACTATCAATTCTGACGAATTTTTAGAAATTGACAAGAGCAGGGGGCCACGCTTATGTTTGATGAAAGAAGTAAGAGGCATAATCGATAAAAATCCAATAAAATTAGACAATAACATAAGGGAGGATATAAAAGAGTAGATGATGAGTAAATGATAGGGCTTATAAATACAGCAACCGAGGAAAATAAACTTCAGAATATTAAATAGAGTTTTACAAGAGACAAAAAAAACCTCATAAATCAGGAAATACAGTAAAATTAAGTAGTTATAGACAACTCCAACATCTGTAAATATCATGAAATTGAAAAAAAAAACCATGAGAGAAAAATATTGCGAAAAGGAAAACTCAGCAGGGTAATAAAAAGTGCAATGGCACAGGCTAAGATATTGAATTAAAGAAAGGACTAATCAATAAGAGTTTTAAGTGATAGACTGTAGGGTCTAAAATTTAAAAAAAAACATGGAGCGCATATTTCTGTATGAAGGGTAATGAAAAAATCAGCAAATAAAATAATATTAGTCAGAAATAAAGCTTTAAGATTATTAAAAAATATTCCGAAGGAAGATGTTTTATGTGACTATAGAAGATATTTCTATAGGTACAGCAAATCAATGATTGAAAGTAATATGTCATAGTTTTAAAAAGTTTTTCTTGCATTGACATGATATTTAGATTTATGTCAATATGTTAAGATATAATAGTGAGTTTTTATTTACTATATTGAATCAAATACGTTTTATGTTATATTGTCAATATAATTGGTATTTCTTTGAGGATACATAAATTTGAAGTATACTATATGACACAATATACGCACAAGTAAACGGATGTAAAAATCTTTACAAAAGTTAAAAGAAATAGATAAATCAATATTTTTTCTTTTGCTAATATTACGTAAGAATTTTTTAATTATATAGTAATATAAACTAATGTTATTTATTACTTCTGAAAATTATAAAAAAACACAAAAAAAAGTACTCAACCTTTCCTGCTACAATAATTATTCTATAAATATATAAATGTATATATTTATCAATACAAAGCTTAAATAACGATTAGAATCATTAATTTGTATTGTATTACAAATAATTGATTGTCAAATCTTCGAACCAATTTTGTGTATTTAAAATATTTGTTTGATTTTTAAGCAAATTTCTATTTGTCTATTTTAGTTGTTTACGTTTGTGCGCATGTATAATATAAAAAACAGAATCTTACATAACATATTTAGCCACGAATACAAATATTAAAATACGGTCTTCAGAGGGTATAGAGGTGAAGCCTCACTAGGATATCCATATATGGTAAAAATCCCTCAGAAAAATGGAACAGCTTCCGTAATATAATTACACAGACAGAAGAGGAACTAAAAAGAATAAGATCTAAAGATGTGAAACATTGCAAAATAATAAAGAGAATTATTGAATAATTTAGCAGACAATAAAGATAATTGGTACAATAAATTATTAAAAAAAGAAAGAACCAGTACAAAAATAGAATCAAAGACAGACAAATAAATATAAACAAAATTAAAGGAGATATAAAAAAGCCAACTATAAAGACTAAGCAAAGTAACGGAAAGCAAAACGTATAGAAAAAATAGAGGGCAGATTGTATTCGAGATGTTGGGTTAGCATAGATTTAGGAATGGAAAAGAAAAGAAGGAGAAAAAATAGAGAGCAGATCTACAAAAATCATGTTAGGTTTTAATTCAAACACACCAGGATATATATGTAAAATGTAGGCGGGAAGAGTTAGCCTAAAAATAGACACAAGGAAACGGACAAAAATTTTCATTTTGCACATTTTTAAAATGGACAAGAGCAGGTTATCCTGTAATCTTAATGTTAAAATTAAGAGGCATAATCAATGAAAAACTAACAAAATAGGGCGAAGAAGTCAAAGCAGTATTTAATAAAGTTGAGAATGAGAAAATGATAATATCTGTAAAAAAGTAACCAAGGAAAAAGAACTTTAGAAAATATAGGAGAATTGTACAAGAGAAGAAAGACTTTTATTAATCAGGAAATACTGAGAAACTGAATGGTATTGGACAACTCTGACATCTGTAAAATATAAAAAATAAAAGAAAAAATGTAGAGAGAAAAATATAGGGAAAATAAAAACATATATCGGAGTTTCAAAGAGCAATGGTGCAGGCTGAGGTATGAGAATGAAGAAAAGACGAAGGAAAAAGAAGTTAAAGTGATGGACCGTAGGCTCTGGAGTAAAAAGCAACAACACAGAGTACATATTGCTATGTAAAGGGAAGATAATAGCAAATAAATGATAATATTAGTCGGAAATATAGAAGTAAAAGACGATGGAGAGATATGTAGGAGGAAAATTATTTATGTTAGTATATAAAAAAATTGGATGAAAATTAAAAAGTTTTTATACGATTAATCAAGGTGCTCTTATATTTGATAATATTTCGGCATGCAAAATAAAAACTTAAAAAAAAAATTTTTTTAACACAAAGATCCCGCTCGTATAATATAGTAGGCATGCCATGCACACTTCGCGCGCTTTTTCAATATTTTTCAACGAGAAAAGTATTATTTTTCTTTAATTTACATAATATACCGTTGACTATTTTCAAATTATTTTAATCAGTTTGTAAAATGTAAAGAAAAAGCCCTTTATAATAGAAATTTATTGCTATTTATATTTTAGTATGTATTAGTTTTTTATCATCATTATATATCTATATTAGGTGATGGACATTATAAAATATATAATAGTAGATTTAAATCGTTTGCCGGTTATGTCTGCAGCTAAAAGAAAACCAATCATTTTACCGCATTTTACGTGTCGCATACATTGGCATTTTTACTATATATTATATATTTTGACTAATTTTTTTTATTTAACCAAAAATACATTGAACTTAAAATTTCAACTCGAATCTTCACAGGATTTTGTAACAATTTTCAGTACAAATTGTAATTACGTTTTAAAAACATTTTTTTAACTGCGGGTTCTGTTTAAATCAGTCATGTGACCATCTCCAACAAATCACATTAAAGATAGATTTGCTTCATTCCAAATTATTTTCATTTTTAAAATGGATGACAAAATCATTATCATTTTTATTTTTTTGTATTATTATTATTAGTAAATAATAAAATTGAAAGTAGATATCAAAATCAATTAATTAAGTATAAAAATTTTGAATTAAAAATAATTAATTGTATTTTAAAATAGCGCTCTTTTAGACAATGACCAATCACACGTCGACCCACATTTAGGCCATGAAAATTTTAAGATAGGAAAATCAATCTTTATGTTATTAGATTTGTACAATTTACTTTATGTAGAATTCTAGAATATAGATTTTTCTGACTATGGACACTCCTTAATAATTTCTAATAATTACTTGCACTTACACTTTCAATTTTTAACATTATTGTAATATTCTTTTTCTATTTGTATTCTTTTAGTTATAATAAATGAACAGTTCCTTGATAAATATACATAACACAACAATTTTCTATTTGATAAATAATCAATAAAAACTGTATTCTTTAAATCGATAAATATAATTATTTCATTATTTTCAACAGTGATTTCTCTATTGTAGAAATACTTTATGTTTTACTTCTGTTAGGGGTCCTAAGACCCCACCCCTCTTGATTTATGATAAAGCAAAAAGATTCTAGTCTTTTACATAGCAGACATAGGGACTGTAGTGCAACGGTGTATCTTTTAATAAATATGTCTAGTATGGTGTTAACAACTGTTAAACATTTTTTACTACGTGCAAATGGTATAAAGACAAATTTTAGAGAAAAACCGTCAACTTATAAGAGAATATATGAAAGTTATCGTCAGCAAACGGGGCTTATGATTTGATGTTTAATATTGTAGACATCTTCTATAGGTCTGCTAGTAGTAGTATACCCTTACACTAAACAACTTATAAATGTTTTTCTGCTGTGCAAAAAAGCTTAAAATCAAGTTTTCTACTGACAAAACATACATGATAGTTTAGTCTCTAGCAAGTTTTACTTTGCCAAATTTCAAAACACTTTTTTCCTGATCAAAGAGAATTGGAAATTTCTCCTTTTAAGTTCGTATTTTTCAGGAGAAAATAAGAAATTATCCATCTTTGAACAAATCTTGTAGCAATTCAGAGCATTCAATGAATACCCTTAAATTTTTTGGTGATATTTTTATAACAATTTTTTAAATAATAGCGAAGTAAAGAGTTTTTAGACTGTTAGAAAAATAATTTGGTTTTTTTCTTTTCATAGCCTGCCGTAAGTAAGGACTATTCTTTCTCCCTGAGTACTAATATCTTGTTGATGAAATTTTACCTGTACTGCTTATAAAAAAGTACCTTACTACCAGCATTTCCTTTGGCTCGAGAAGCACTATCCATGTGATCAACATTAAAACAATTCCCTTATCAGCAGTAAATAGTCCATGAGATTGGTAGGATTACGTTTGTAACAAGCGATACTTAGAATAACCAAGCTTTTTGTCATTTATTTTATAGCAAAGAATTTTATTTGACTGATGGTAATTGTTTAAAAATCATGGAATTCATCTAAAACGCAATTGATTCAACAAATATAATTATTTTTAAATTTAAGTTCAGAATTGTTTTCCAAGAATTTGGTTCATATTATTCAGAAATATTTTTTTTGACCTTCTCTACACGTTTTGGCCCACACACTGTTTTTTTACACTGTTTAAAAGTTGCAGGCGAAAGAAGTATAATGAAAAAATTAACAAAACTTGCCTTTTTTAACTGTGTTTCAGTTAAGAATAGTGGTGAAAAAAATTATTTTAAAGATCCTTTAAAGAGCTCTTATATAAAATGAAGTATATTTAAGAAAGTTACTGGGGTCTAGCGTTAAGGCAATTGAACTTTTAATCTGAAATATTGTGATTTTTAGCTACCAAGATTAATTTATTTTAGAACGCCAACTTCAGTCGCTTATAACTTTCAACTCCGGAAAACGTTTCTTACTCTACTGGAGCTTCAGTATTTAAAAAATGGGTGTCACAAGGGCTGAGACGTATGAAACAGGTCAAAACAAACATATTAGTGTGTCACACAATATAATTTTTAGCATCTTGGAAATGTCAACAACAATTAAAAGTGCACCTACTGCTTACTTACTTATTGCACTTATTTATTTTTCGCTATCAAGCTATACTGATTGTTGAATTCCAGGGGTGCTTATGAAGCACTGAAACCAAGTATTCGATTACCATACGTACGTCTCAATCTGTTGAGGTATCTATGTATACTGATGGTCTATTTATTAACAAAACTTTATCTCCTATGCACTTATTGCTTGAGATCATAATCCATTGGTTAAAATACTGTTAAAGTGGTACGATTTCTATAAATGCAATCGTTCAGATTAATAAATAAGTCTCCTTAATAACGGTCTATGATATTTGATTTCATAAATCAGCTCTAGAAATCGGGGAATGAGTTTGTTGAATGAGTATTTTTCTTCTGAGGAACGTGTCCATAGAACCAGACCTTATAGAAAAAATTTCTTAACAAATCTCATAGATCAGAAGCAAGAAACATTTATAATCGCCGAAAAATGCTGAGTTTTAAGACTTTTAGAATGTATAACTATCGTAAAGAGCATTTAACAAGACATTTGCAGACTTATTTTTTCTCGTTTGCATTTAAAACATATTGTATCACTTTTTACCATTTCTATAGGAGAATGCATATTTCAGAGAAAAATGTACATAAGAAAAACTTTTGCTTATTTATTGACCATCAGAATAGATATATTATTTAACAACTGGAAATTGCAAACAAAAGTATGTAGAGTCAGTTACAAAAAAGAGCATTTTCAAAATTCCAAAAAATATTACCATTATGTCAAGTTATTACAAAAAAATGTAGATAAACAAAGGCTCGATTCATAGATCGAAAAAAAACAGCAGAGGTAAAAAAATTCATATACTCGATTTAGACGGCATTTTCCGGGCGTAAATGACCACTCAAGACGAAGACAAGGATGATAGACCCGGGATAAAATACCGTACTTCTTACTCAGGGCTGCGATTTACGTTTATGTTATGTTAACACAGTACAAAAATAAATTTTGTATTAATGATTTGGTCAAATATGAGAAAGTTTGTATTTCTTGAAAAAGATACTATATCGATATGCTTTCAAGTGATAAAAGTAAAGAATTATGAGTGGCAAGATATGAAATCCACTTAAAAATAGTCTCATAGTATATGTTACTAAAAGAAAAAGTAGTTTTATCTTGCAAATAACACTACACCCATAATGTATTGACACCTAACGATACTATAATATCTTTAAATAATGTAACATATTGAATACTGGATAATATTGTGGTTTATAGATGTTGACGCTCTAAAGAATTTGAAAATCACAGTACCAGAAAGAGTTCGCCAAGGAGACTCTGCATTGCTGACTTGCAGTTATGAACTAGAAGATGCTCAGCTGTACACGATTAAATGGTACTTAGATGACCAAGAGTTTTATCGCTATGTACCAAAAAAGGAGCCACCTCACAACATGTTCAAAGTTCGTGGTATCCAGGTTAATGTAAGCATATCAGATTTATTTATTATGTTACAGTCCACACATCTCGATAATAATGATCCATATAAACATACAAGTTACTCCTGCACGCTCCGCGTGCCAACTTCCTACGCAGAGAGGGTAGTTTTTGATGCATATTCTTTACAGAGAATTTTTTTATTTTAATGTAATCTAATTTTCTGACTTCGGATTCTCTGCATACACAGGATACTCAAAATATGATACATTTCTTTTAAAAACTTTATTCAAAAACAATAATTGTAATCATTAGTGCTATTGTTTTCATTTTAAAGTTAAAACAGGTAATCTCTATCTCTAGCAAAACTACCGAAAAGTTTATTTTTTCACACCTGAATAAACTTCTTATATATATATATATATATACACATGGGGCTTTCTCTGTTAACTCAGCCACCCCCCTCACACTTTATGTTTCAAGATAATCATATGTTTTTAGTCTTAAAATTTTCGTTATACCTTCTAGTTTTTTATGCCGTATGGTGTTTTGTGATTTTCAAAATGGCGAATATACAATGGCGGAAAAAAAGAAGAAAGTGCTTGAACAATTTATAACTTTTATTAAATTTCAACTTTTTCGATTACTTCCCGAGATCCTATTGGCCTCAAATTCTGCCGACACCCTCAGATTTGATTATAATGCAAGGTAGTTCGGTTTATATCATTATAGATCCAACATGGCCGCCATCAGAAAATGGCAGACTAAATTTTTTGTAGAACCGCCTTGACATGGGTATCAAATAAAAGGGCATGACGAGCAGAATACAATGAGCCGCCTTATGTTATGTAAGATCCAATATGGTGGCCAAAACAAAATGGTGGACGGCTATTTTTTAGCAAACCCCCATTCTTGGGTGTCAAATGAAAGGGTGTGACAAAAAAAATACAATAAGTTATGTTACCTTCTTCGAAATATTTTGTGGTGGACAATAAAAAGTTGAGGAGTACCATTATTCTCACAACTTTTGCTCAGAGTAAAGTTAAGCTTATTTCAGTGGCAAAGCAAAAAAAAGCAAAATTAAGGGATTGACTGTGTTCATACGTCTTTATTCTTTATACATCGACCATGTTAATCGACTGTTATCATTAGAGTACCTTTTCAAAACTAAGTTCTTATCATGATCTGGAACATATCCATGATTTTTAAGAATTTCAGGAACGGGATGAGCATTGTCGAATCTTTTTCTCAGTTTTCTCTGCATTTTGTCATGGTATTGCTTATCAAAATAAAATACTGCTATTTTCTTTGCATGTCCCTTTGCCCAATGATACAAAGCTTTAGAGTTTAGAATAAAATCTTGTGGTTTTGCAGTAAGACTTGCTCTGTAAGCTTCTCTTTTAAAATTCGCACCAATGGCATCATAAGCACTTTTACCGTGAGCAGTTTCACAATAGTGCCACTCGGCCTCAATGCCGAAATCTTCCTTATGATGCAACAAATTAGAAATTTGGAATCTGTTTTTGAAGTGCTGCTTAGCACCGTCGGATGAATACAATAACTTTTTAACGTTTTTTACTTTTTTTTTTATTTCTGGTATCAACAGTGTTTGAATACTGTAAACAGCAGCGGTATCGTTTTTTAAGCTGTCCGATAAAAATACGTTACTTCTATGCTTTATTTCTCCATTTTCGTTGTAATAAGATATCGCAGGAAAAACTGTACATTGGCTATTATTATAATGAAAGGCCTGGGCGGCGTCTTGACATACATAGCAATAGTTTACATAGCAAAATTAAATTTCAACATAATTGAGCACTTGAAAAAAAGCGTTTTCATCATACTGCGCCGAAAGAAGGCACTTTCATCCCGTTACGCGGAACGAAAATTCCTTCTCCCGGCGCAGGATTGATAAAAAATCGTATATGCACCACGGGAGGAAGTAACGAATGCCTAGATCGCACGATTGACACCCTCAGCTTCGCCTCGGGTGTCAATATTCGTGCGATCTGAGACATTCTTTATTTTTCCTCCCTAGGTGCGTAAAATACTATATTATTTCTAGCACCGCTCTGGTTTTCAAATTTTTCTTTTGCTCATATCTCGATAACAATTAATCCGCAAATGAGATTTCAAGTAGAGGTTATTTCCGCAATTTAAAAGGACTTGTTTAAGCCCTTAGTGGTTACGAAATATAAATATTTAATTTTTACGATTGCCGGCTTTACAAGTTTGCATATGCAGGTCGGAACAGAAATTGTACTCAATGGGGGCGCTGCATGGTCCAGCCTTGTACAGTGGCTTGAAGGACAGTGTGGCAGAAGGGCTGCCGTGTTTAAGATGTTAACACAAGATGTATATCTATGTGTATCGCTCACATCCTTAGGAAATTTGCAGACATCCTAGAGACATACGATTTGTGTTTATTCCGATTAAGTGATTGGTTGGTAAAGCTTATGTGCCTGCTTGTCCTGAATATGACGGGTCCAATCAAAAGCATCGGGACATCTGCCACACTGTTCCTTCACCCATTGTACGGCCTTGCGAAGCTTATCTTGCTCTAGAAGACCGGTGCACTCAGTGTACCGTTTCGGTAAAGCAGTTGCTTTTTTTGGCTCAGCAGGTGCGTCGAATACAGAGGGCGTGCATTGCATCACCCATGGCGCTGTAAGAATGTC
>JAPYYV010012668.1:0-10196 GCA_030522625.1 Copidosoma aretas | reverse complement strand
GGAATACGATTTCCATGCATGACATAGCTATTGCCAAAGTAAAAGAAAATGTAAAGCTTAACAGTTTCATAGCTGTTTCTTCTCTGCCTGGAGCCAATATAGAATCCGTCCTAAAAGCTGTGTCATGGAGTCCTCCTATAGGTTTCGGAGCTCGGAATATCTCCTCTCCAATTCATCTGACGTTTTATTATACTTTAAGCAGTTTTTGCAAAGATATTTTTGAAGAAATTGGGAAGATTCTTACAGATATCAGCACGGTATTTTGCATCTCCAATCACATCAGTCATAGACAAGCGGTAAGATATGATACACTTACAAAAAAAGCTAGGACAATTATATACATTATCACAATTTTGCAGTATCCCCTTGACATAATTTTGGTAAAAACGGATGGTAACAGAACAGAGCTCATTGGAATTCCTACCCGAAATCCACAAATTTTCACCAAGGTTTCATCCTACGTCGATTGGATACATTGTAAAACCAGGGAGTAGAAAGAAAATAAATCTTTTGTCACCTAATGTAGAATAAAGATATTACACGTTAGTGCTTCTTATCTTTATTCTTTATCACATTCTTTAATTTCCAAAATAATTATTTCTTTATGATTTTGTTAGACAAGGCGAATAGTATATCACCAGACGAAAGGGTAATATTACTAACCGAAAGTAAAATAGTACCAGATGAAAATAATGCCTTCATCTCGAGCCAATCGTTTAGATGGAATTACATCTTAACGAACTATAGTACTGTTACTTTGAAGGGGATAAAGCACAAAATAAGATAATTTCAAGTTTTTTCGGCGAAACTTTGATTTAATTATTATCCTTTTAATAGACATACTTTAGTGTTAAAAATTACCATTATTTAGTACAGTAACAAAAAATTTGACATGCATAAATATCAACTGACGGTTCCATGATTGTGAAATGACGATGTCCTTTTAAGAGACTCCATGGAGTGCACTAGATACGGCTTGAAGATCTTGATTACCCTTAATGATTTCATTTGGGTCCACCAAAAGAGACAGACATTTTTTCCCTATACTTTAGATATTAAGAATTTTATCCTGAATTCTATCGACAATAATTTGTAAGAATTAATATAATTAGTGTCAGTAACTAAAAAATTGATAGTAATATTTAGTTAGTATTTAAAAAGAAGTTGTGTGAAAAAGATGAAAAACTTTATGTACTTCCCGTATAATGCATGAATCAGAAATAATTATCTGTTGCACATTCTCATAAACCAAATTACTTTAACTCAGAATAGATTGGAAATAAACGTCTATAGTCCTGGGTTAAAAGGAATGCGAAAATCATACTGCATTTAAAAGGATAATGCATTAAGGAGGCTTGAGTGATTTTGAATAAAATTCTGGCTAGTTCTGAAAGTCAAAGATTATGTAAATAAAGTATGCCAGATTTTTTTTGGAAAAAATAGGTAGGTCAACGCATTAATTTTCGAGAAAATCGCTTGTAAAAATTCGTCATTTTAACACGTAAACTTATGGAACTCTACATTCAGCTGACTACTTTACCGCAATAAAATGCTGTGGGCCCAGAAATCGAATTGGTACACATAAAAAATCTATTACTTTAAAAAAAAGATAGAGTCAACACGTTAAATTTCGAGAAAATTGAAAGGAAAGTAATTTATTATTTATCGTCTTCTACGCATGCGCAGACGACAATGACGAGTTCTTATCGTTATTATATCAATATTTGACAAATTTTTAGGCCAATTAAACTCTTAAATTTTAATATTTGATTAAGAGATTTATTTATCATGATAATAAGCAAAAAATATTTTTCATGATCCTTAGAAGCTTATAAGCTGATTAGAACCTTAGAGTGCCCCTCGCTTGGTACGGCACCAAACGCCCAAGCCACCTTAAAAGCAAACTATATTTCAAAGCATACTACATTTATGTGACAATGATTAACAATTATTATAAAGATAAATGTTAAAGTAGCTTCAAGTGTCTATGCTCTTTCTACATACTTTTTTTAACTAAATCAAAAAAATTGGCTGCATCATGGCAACACTCGTCATTTCCATAAAAACACTTTTGTTTAAATTATCTTCGTACATGAGTCAATAAATTCACAATGATATCATACGAAAATGCATCTTTGATTGATGCATGTGCATATACAAGAGCCTCTACCTACATATGAAAACTCTCAACACTCCCTCGTGTACAGCAGTAGCAGCGGAACATTAAAGAAGGCTTATGCATATGTGTATTATATACGTGTGTATATAACAGTAGCTGCAGGTGCTGCGCATTGCGCAACTATTCAGTCACTATGACGTTGGCGTACTTAACGCAGCACTATCCCACGAGTATATACCCCACGCGTAAGTGTAAAAATGCAGGTCCCAGAAGTGGCTTGTGCGGGAGCGGGCCTCCCTCCGAAGCTCCTCCGAGAAGAATATGCGCAAGTTTTCGAGGAGAATTTAGTCGATTCGCACGGCGATTTATGCAGCGCCGCTGCTTATCTCGTTTCCGCTCCTCTTCTCCTTCCCTCGTCGCTTTCTTTCCTGCCCTCCCGTGTAAAAAAAAAAGTCTAGCCTTAGTTTGGTAAATATCTGGCAAAAGTCTGGAACATGTCTGCCGAAAGTCTTGTTCAAAGTCTGACTGAAGTGTGGCTAGTGAGACTATGCCAGACTTTTGCGTTCAAAGTTATTATTAGTTTTACGCTTTTTTAGTTGTAAAATACTCATTTTACACACATTATATTAAACCAATAATGTTGTGTCGTGTAACTTTGGAATGCAAATTGTTCATTAATTACTTTCATTCAACATATTTACAATATTTAATAATAACTCAGTTTTTAAAATCAAAATGACAATACATATTAATGAGTCACTTTTAACTCCTTTTACGACTCATTTTGACTATCATTCATTTTTATAAAATAAGTATTATCTCTTATATGACCACGACCGCTCCTAAACTTATTCTACGTATTTTGGCCACCTGAACATGATTTTTTTGTGTGCAAGTCAAAAAAAGGTCGGAGTTTATTGTTATTGGCAATTTACATAAACTAATAGAAAAATTTACATTTTTGACAAAAAAAAAATTTCTTTAAATTATTTGGCTTATGGTAAGCCAACAAAGTCACTTGAAAATTTATTCGTCAAATGCTTAGATTTTGTTGAAAAAAATGAAAAAGATGAAAAAATCATAAGATTCGATGATTTCTCGACGGTACGCGATCGGTTCCGCGAAAATCTCCAAATATGTATGATTTATCATCAGTTTTTAAACATAACTTTAATGTAATTGGACCTTCTGAACACAATTTTTTAGGGTGCGAGTTTTTAAAAGTCCGGGGTTGATTGTTATTAACAATTTACATAAACTAATAAACAAAATTTTACATTTTTGACACAAAAAACATTTCTTTGGGTTATTTTGCTTACTTTAAGCAAAAAAGTCTCCTGAAATTTTTTCGTAAAATGCTTCAGTTTTGCAGTAAAAAATTTATATTTCATGGTTTTTCTATCTTATAAATATTTTACTGCAAAACTGAAGAAATCTACGAAAAAATTGCTAGAGATTCTTTTTGCTCAAATATTCTATGTATATATATATATATATATCTTTTATTAATATAGAAACAAAATTTTGATCATCCTCAACCAATAAATGGATAAATGGTAAGCGAACATCAAGAAGATTACAATGGAAAGCGTTTCCAACCCTATATTTATTCATTATTGCTTATACTTTGGAAATATCATGTATGAACAACGAAATCAAAAATTTTTCAACAATAACTTTCATCAGAGAAAGAAAAGTTATTACTTAAAAAGTCTGGCATAATCTCATTAGCCAGACTTCAGCCGGACTTTGAGCAAGACTTTCGGCAGACATGATCCAGACTTTTACCAGACCAAAGCCAGACTTTTTTTTTACACGGGAGCTGCGTGTATGTATTTTCTCGCGAGAGCCAATAGTCACGGATAATACACCTACGCACGTCTATTACGAGGACATATAATTTTGCACTAACGCTAAGCGCAAGGGCATGTGAGAGAGCAGCGATCGATGTTCCTTGTAATATATGAATACAATATAACTGATACTCACTAGTATGCTTTGTAGGTCCTGATTCTCAATGGACTCATTAGCCGCGGGAATCGAACACTAAACTAATGGCCGATTACACGCAGTCGTGCGTCATCTGCGAGAGGGAGCCTCTGGGGAATCGCTGCGAGCGCCGATGGAACATCCTGCCCTGCCATGAATCGCCGGCTGAGATTTTAATCCTACGGGCAACTTTGTTTAGTATATTTTATTATCTAGTTATTGCTACGTTGCAAGTGGAGTTCGTAAAACAGTGTTTTTGTATAGAAGATTGGAGGATCGTCTAATATGATGTATGGGCACAGTTTGGCTGAACTTGCTGTACTTGTGTTTGCAGGTTAGTAAGGTTTATTTTTGAAACATTTATCAGCGTACTACATTTGTTTTGCATACAATTTTTGAACATCATTCAGAATGAGTACATATTAATGTTGCACACCCAACTTTTGGGCTTCATTCAGACAAACGATGCGTCGAAAAGTCAAAGTAACAACATGATGTCAACCTAACCTCTTTCTAATATACTTCATCACAAGTCATGTTTTAAAAAGCCTCTTAACCCGACTGTGCAAATGTATTAAGTGTACTCCAATAAAGCTTGGGGGCCGTATTCTCGTGTATCAACTTTTAGTCGCTAATCGAGCAGTTCTAACCCATGGCCTATATTGATTATAAGTTGAAGTGAGCTTGTATATAGAAGTAGGTGTGCAGCTCCTGTACTTCGTCCTGTACGTTCAAATGCAACAAATGAAGAACCAAACCATTTAGGCTTTTGAGCCCTTACCCTTGTTGAAGATAGTAAATTACAATTCTTTTTTTTTTCTTCTCAGTATTCAACATGAATAACGTGCCTCGAGTAAAAATATAGTCAGGCTTTGATCACGATTTCCACATCGTTATCGGTTCAATGTAATTTAATCGGACCCATAACAGAAAACAATAAAACTTCTAATGGTTCGAAATTAAAATACGATTCATTTGACCTTTTTTTTTTTTTTATGTTTATTCTCACGTAGAATGAAAAATTTTGTGTGATTTTTACTCTCCTACACTTGCTCCTCCCACAATACTCGCACAACTTATACTGCGCTCGATGTGTACTCTGGGTCATTATTCCGTTTTCTTTTCCTTCCTCTCATTCCGTAAAATACACACTCATGCAATGATTATGCTGCGAATTCAAGCCCTCCCGCGGCTCGTTATCTCAAAAAACATTTTCTTTCCTTTAATATGAAAAAAGAAAGAAACTGCAGAACGAGCAATTTTTTTCACCACCCCATGTACGCATAATACGGGTAGAATAGGAATTGGTGTGTGTGGGTGAACCTAAAGAGGTAGCTTTCTTAATTATAATGGCGCATATAAACTTTTAATTACGCCAGCTTGATTATATTTACCCCGGGCCGATACAATTATACGCATACCCCTTCGCGTCGCTGTCTAACTTTTTTTGCCCCTCCCCTCACCCTGCCCCAGCTTGTTTTTTTATTATCACTGACGCCTCTATACGCTTAGCTCAATACGAAATGGAGTTCTAATTTAATAGAATTTGTATGGGAATGGAAAACTTTTGAATCATCTGTCTAATAGGGTAACAATGACATCTCCATCTCGCTACTATGCTATGTATAAATAAAATTATGTAATGGAATAACTGTTAAAAGGAGCAGTCGTAGCTCAGTTGGTTAAGGCGCAAGTCTTAATCAGTTGCGGTACGGCTGTTCTAGTGAGGTGCGAGTTCGAATCCCGGTCAGGTCAACTCGGAAATTTTTTCAAATTGTTTCTGGCTGGAATTTGTTCCCAAAGTCTCGCGGCCAGTTCTGCATCACAGGGTGACCCAGAGGTGGACTCCATGGGCGCTCTCTGGGTAGGTGCGGGACTAGTTGGGGAAGTGCAGGGTGCGGGGGTGGAAAGAGGTAGGTTCTGCACCACAGGACGACCCGGGGGTTGGTCTCGTGGGCGCTCTGGGTATAGATGTGAGATTATTAGGGGAAATGTGGGGCCTGGAGGTGGAAATAGAGGGTAATATTAGTTAGAGAATATGGGACATGGGGTTACAGGTTACTAGGGTGGTAGGGGGTGCCCGTAAAAATTAACTAAAGTTGGTGTACAGGTAGGAATAATATATAAAAAAAATAAATGAATAATAACTGACGAATTTAACTTAATTTTGCGACTTTACAGCTGAAAATAATCTTAGGTAGGTCCTGAGAATGTTAAATAAAGCTAGGACTAGGTAGTAATGAAGGAAACAACGGCTACGAAAATTTGGAGAATTTCTGATTAGCAAAAATTGTTTTTCTTTGATTTTCATAGTAAAATGAACTTGCCTTTTAAACTTTTAAAGTTGAAGTTATATTTATTGAATGTATGTCTTACAGTAAATGGCTAGAATGAAAAATTTCGACGAGTCTGTGGTTTTGTTTTTTCATCAAAGAAACCACAAACTTTCATTGCTCAATTTTATGGTTCTGACCCCACGCCATAGCCGTAAAAGGCCCTATAAACACATAAGAGCTCTACTTATCTTTTCCATCCATCGTGCCACACATACCTGCATAGCCATGTATAATACACCACATCACATCTCATTATCATACTTAGAAATTATCATCATCATTATCTCCATCACCATATTTATCATTTTTAAGGATCTCAGTTTCATCGCCATCATCAGCCACATCATGATTATTACAGCCTTTTAAAAAATACTATTCATCTTACACTTCCCGACCCTATGGACCCTTTCTGACCCCACGCCATGGCCGTAAAAGGCCCCCTGTAAACACATAAGAGCTCTACCTATCTTTCCCATCCATCGTGCCACACATACCTGCATAGCCATGTATAACACAATACATCACATCTCATTATCATACTTAAAATCATCATCATCATCATCATCATCATTATCATCATCATCTTCTCCATCACCATATTTATCATTTTGACGGATCTCAGTTTTATCTGAAATACCAATTGTATAATGTTAGAGGAACTGTAATAGATTACTGATGCGCAGGATGCAACAAAAATACTAAAATCCTAAGAAACTGTCGAATATTTTTTTGAAAAAATAGTCAAAAGTTGTTGGATGTAGAACCATTATCTTTAATTCCAAGGAAAAATTTCTGGAGATTGTACATGCAGTGTATCTTTTATTTTCTGATGAAAACCTCAATTTTTGATACCACAAGTGTAATGAGCTTAAAATTTACATTTTGATGCATATCTTATCTGAGATAAGAGTAATTACTGCGGTTCTTACCATTTTATTGAAACTTTAAGTAAATATTGCTGATGTTGTTTTTACATAGCGAGATACATACTTAAAATTTCAAATGGCCCAGTCATATCGTACATTCAAGATATTTGTGTCTAAAGTTTGACTTTTTAACATGGGAGGTGTAGAAAAAAGCCCCTGATCAAGCTACGGTTTCACGAATACATCAAAAATTACTCTTATTATTTACACAAAAAACTAATATTTGTTGCAATGTGATTAAAGCCTGTGATCTAAGACATTCTTTATTTTTCTCCCTAGGTGAGTAATGTACTATTGTTCCTTGTTATACATTGAACATCAGCCGTTGAATATCAGTGATTACTTTTTACGTAGACTATTTTGGTTTTTAATGGCGATTTGTTTTCTGCGTAGAAGCGCATCGGGTAAGGTTGTGACAAATTGTCTGGGTCTGGGTACGGTTGTGTGCCTGGGCTGGGGTTGGTTGTGACATTTTGATGTTTTTTTTCTAATCAGCTCCTATGTGTACACGGTCGTATTTGAAGACAAAATTCTTGTAATTCACCATACAAAACACATTTCATCTGGCTAACTAGCATTCTTATAGAATTATGGGCTTTCAAGTGAAAATTAACACAACCGTACCCAGTCTCCCCCTACCCATGACAACGGTACAGCCACTCAAGTGCGAGAGAGAGAGTTTATCTTTGTACTCAGCTCACACATGTTTCTAAACGCACAATTTTGCGATCTGTTGTGAAAAACAAATATTAAGTTGGAAAAAAAGGATCATGGACCCTCTGATAACCTTTGTCCTTGAGGTCAAAGTGATCTGTATAATTATCAGTACCCCATTTCGAATCGATGTACCAAAATGTGGTGAGGGATGTTAGAGTCCTCTTGTCACACCCTGCTGATGTACTAATAAAACAAAAGTAAACTTGCAGTTCCATTCACAAATCCTTCAAAATCTATAAATGGCTTCCAAAAATGCATCAAAGAAGCTGTATCCAGGGTCTTCTAAAATGTGATCCATAGGAGAAAATATACACTCTAAGGCTAAAAGATTAAAAATCGGCAATGTAAAGATTGAATTGCCTTTTTCGCTCTTTGTAAAAGATTGAATTAGACGATTCTATCTTTTAAAAGAGTGAAACGTACGTTTTCATCTTTTGTAAAGATCGATTTTATTGATTCGCTCTTTTAAAAGATGGAATCGTATAGTTTTCTAGTTTTCTACTTTCATAAAGTAGGAAACAGTATTTCGCTCTTTTGTAAAGATTGAATTACACGATTTCATCTTTTTAAAAGAGAGAATTTCAGTTTTCTACTTTTATAAAGTAGGAAACAGTATTTCGCTCTTTTGTAAAGATCGAATCGTCTAATTCAATCTTTTACAAAGAGCGAAACAGGCAATTCAATCGTTACATCGCCGATTTTTAATCTTTTAGCCTTAGAGTGTAGCCATAAGCAAGCAGGAGAAAGCGGAATGGTAAGGCAAACAGCTTGACACTTAGGTATTTCTGTATGACGGTTTTTGTGTACGTACATAAAGATAAACAGAGCCAGAAAGCGCACGAGCAATCCAAATGGAGAAAATCCAGTAATCTCTTCTGCAGGGATTAAAGACACAAGCCTTCTCGAGTACTTCTGGTCTGAATACTCTGAATACATTGAGTGCGTGTGTGTGAGTGTGTTGTGTACGTGCGTATGTATGTGATACAGTCTTTGACTCTTCCGTGTAGCCCCTTTATATCCCCGCCTGCGCATGTACACGAAAGAGGTCGAACTCTCGAGCCTCGTTTAAATATCTCAAAAGAGCATACGGGGACGCACAAGGAGGTGGGGTAGTCGACTCGTTAAATATTCCTCTTCACCCCCCCTCCCGCCCCCTCTTGCTCTCTCGGCCGTCAAGAGTGCCAAATGGCATGGATCTTTCTTTTCCCCCGCTTTCTCAACGTATTCTGCCCTGTGATGGCTCACCCACCCCCCCGTGGGACCAAAAACTAAAGCATCTCCATTGACTTTTACGGTCAATCTCATACGTATACCCCATCAGCGTCAACGTCCCTGCATCTTCCCTCTCCGAAGTCGTCGTTCCTTCGATGGGTGCAGATTTCACCCTGGCCGTTTTTTACTCCACCGCTCGAGTGCACATCCCCAGTCCTTCCCTTCCGGCCGCCGTTTCCCACTCGTGGGTCGATCGTGTGCAGGTAAACAGGGGCTTTCGTTCGGCCCTGTCAACTTTCCCATTCCCCAGAGCTCCGTTTTTCCCAACCGTAAAACTCTCGAGCCGCTACGGATCAACGAACTTCGTCCTGCATTGATAACAAAGCCGAATCTTTCAGTGCCGGATGAGCCCCTGCGCCACCCCGATGCGCAAGGTGGACGAACCGGGATTCCACGTCCGTGGGACATCGATCTGGAGTCCCTCGACGTTTCCATCGTTGCGAAATAGCGAAGGGACTCATCGAGAAGAGTGCGCGAGAATTCTTGGGAATCACACGTGACTTTATGCCTGCGCTGTCGGATTCTTGCGTTGCGCAAGACGTCATTACCGCATTCTGACCAGTTTCTACCCGGCGTCGCGAGTGTTATTACTCACCGAGCCCATTTCTTTCGTCCAACGGATCACGCGAGTGCGCCTCTTATATAACCTACGCGGGAAGAAAAGAATTCGCAAAAAAATATAGCCCTTTTCTTTTTCGGCACTACACTTCCTTCCGCAAGGCGCACGGAGCACACATGCAAAGCCGCAAGATTCCATGGTCTCCTTAAGCGACGTCGCACCGCAGGAGCCAGAGGAAATAATCATAAAAAAAAAAAAAATATAAAAGGAGGGTACAA
>JAPYYV010012667.1:0-10197 GCA_030522625.1 Copidosoma aretas | reverse complement strand
TACAAAATAAAAAATAATTTTATAAGCTGAATGAAAACTACTGAAGGTTATGTTTTTACGTGAGCGTGAGAAGGACAGACGACTCATCAAACAGTCGCAGCATATGCACAGCACGTACTATAGCGAGGGATACAACTCCCTAGGAAAGTGAACCTGTAAATTAATTCGGAGAAAAGTGCAAATTGCAAATGTAGCGCGTGCGGCGATTGCTTAATTAATTGTCGATAAGATAGATATCTCAGCTACCTACCCCGCACTGCACGTGGATTGTCAAAAAAATGCGTATACTGCTGGTGGAGTCTGGAGCCTGGAGTGTCTTCTGTTCACTGTTGTGCTCTCTTTTTTTTGTGTAGTTGTTGACACGTGTTTGCTCAAAAACTGTTGTAAAAATGGACAGTGACTCCAAAGTTGAGTATCTCATCGTAGATACCAGTGCATTCATCAAGAATGCAGCCTTGCAGGTAATTAATTGTTTTTGATGGATCGAGTTGTTTTTTTGTCACCAAAAAATTTACTATTTCATTGACCTTTTTAATTTCCTTACTGTAATACGTTTGCTGCCATATTTAATTCATACATTACCTATGACTTAGGATATCGGTAATAAAATCATCACCGAGCCAGGTGTCGTAAATGAGATTAAAAGCAAAAGACAGCTCAGGAGATTGGTGGTACTCCCTTATGATCTTGAGGTTAAAGAAGCTTACCCAGAAGATATTAAATTTGGTGATTATTATTTCTTTTTTATAATAAAATATCATTTGATATGACCAATGTTTTGTTTTTCTTTTAGTTACTGCATTCTCTAAAAAGACTGGTGACTATCCAAGTCTCTCTGCGACTGACATCAAAGTGATAGCTCTTACGTACCGTTATGAAATAGAAAGAGTTGGCTCAGATCACTTGAGAAAGGAGCCACAGGTTAAAAAAGAAATCCTTGATAGCAGTGTTAAACATCCCGATGATCATACTCAGCAATTGGCAGGATTTTATATGCCAGATACAGATGCAAGTTTAATTATTTTATACTAACATGCTCAATGAACTCATTGAATTAAAGAATTTTTATAATTAACTGTAACATTTGCAGGAAGTCGATGAAGACGATGATTATGAAGGTAGTAATAAAGAAACATCTGAAAATGAAGAGGAAAAGAAAGAAGATGAAAACAAAGCTGAAAAGACACATCCCTGTAAAGTTATAGGCAAACAAATAGAGATTGAAATCGAAGAAAATGAAGACTCGAATTCCTCTTCTAACGTGGAAAGTGATGAGTTAGTAACTGCAAGCGACATGACAGATAATAGCCGTGAAGCATCTGATAACGAAGATTATAATACAGCTCCGTCTGATGAAGAGCAAGAAATTGACAATTTCAATGAGAAATTTGGTAAACTCGACTGTAATCCAGAAGATTTGAAATTAGATTGCGAAGATGGTCTTACAGCTGACGATATTCTCAAGCCTGTTAAAGATGACGCCAATAAAGTAGACGAAGGTATTCATCAGTCAGAAAGTGAAAATGAAGATGATGAAGAAGAGGATTATGATGAAGCAGATGACAGTGATAATGATGATAGCGGGTGGATCACTCCAAGTTAGTATCCTGAATGACATAAAGAATTTTGACGTATTAATAAAATTGACTAAAAACCATAATTATTTTTTAGGAAATCTCAGAGATGTGAAAAAAAAGATGGATTCAGGTGTCGTCAAGGAAAAACCAGCCACTGTAGCATGTTTGACCATGGATTATGCTATGCAAAACGTCTTGATGCAAATAGGATTAAACGTGGCGTCATTGGAAGGCAAAGTTATCAAAGAAATGAGAACCTTTATTTTACGTTGTTATTTGTGTTTCAAAACAACCGGCATTGTCACAAAAGATTTCTGCCCCAAGTGTGGAAATAAATCTTTAAAGAAAGTTGCTGTCTCGTTAGATGACGAAGGAAACCAGATAATTCACATCAATTTTAAAAAACCACTTACATCCCGTGGCAAAAAAGTATTAAAATTTTTTTAATTTGACATAATTAAAGATCGATTTTAATAAATCAACGTAAATTTTACATTCAGTTCTCACTACCGACGTTCAAAGGTGGTAAACATGCCTGCAACCCAATTCTCTCCGAGGATCAGCCGAGGCCTGATCAGAGACCGACAAAACTAGGCCGTGCAAAGAATGATCCGCTAAACGAGGACTATACAGCTGGCTATTCACCTTTTGTTATGCGAGATGTCAACTCAAGAGCAGCAATGCTCGGCATTAGACCTGGTGATCCTATCAAATACTGGATGAGAAGAAATCCTAATGAACCTAAGAAACACAAGAAATAAAACAGCTAACACTGTTTATTGTTTTATTGTGTGAGACATTTCTAAAAATAATAATTTTACCTTTTTGTACATATTTATGTAGGAAATAAGTTTTTTAATGTCCTAAGATTAATGAATTTGGATTTTATTAAAAGTATTCGGCTAATAATTTGAGTTGTGTAACATTTCCAAAATAGTGAAAAAATTCTTACTAGTTTGATTGTGGGACACACATTTGCCTAAAGTCGTATATTAGTAACATATCAAAAGGAAAGTGTATGTAGGTGCACCCAATTACCGTGTACCGTGCGCCGTGCACCAAACATAATTCCACGTATTTTATGCAATCGACAATCAGGTATACTATCAGTACTTCAGGGATGGTTTATTTTAAATTTTCCCTTCCGTTTACCGCCTGCAGTGCACTGGAGGTGAAAGACATGATGAATCCTGCCTATGTATTTTACCTGGTTAGGAGTACCCTGTCTGTTTAATAGAGTGGTAATTGTTTGTCGCTCGTAGCTCGTAGCGGCACAAAATCTTGCTTGATGGAAAATCATAAGTTTTATTTGTACCCAGCAGTATCAATCAAGTATTAGCTATTTTTTATAAAAATTAAAAAAAAATTCAGAAAAAATTAAGATATGGTTACTTATATTGTTTAAAAATAATTTTGTTGACACGTCATATAGTAAACGTAAATTTCATTTTTTTCAATTTCGCGCCCTTCTACAACCGGCCCGGCCACATATATACCTAACCTTACCTTACCACAATTAAAAACCGCAAAAAAAAAACACCAGCAGACGAGAGAGGAGAAGGCAGACTCCGGAAAAGCACGTGCTTGTTACTGTGTTTTTTTTCACTCTTTGATCAGTTTTTTCAAGTACATTGTTGTGTTATTGTGAATCATAAACACTGTCCAGTTGTTGTCAACATCATCCACTTAAAAATACATCTGAAAAGGAGCGATACGGATATCTTCAACAGATACATATAGTGTCCAATTTATTGTTGTAGAGTGAGAGAGAAAAACGAGCAAGTAGTGTGAATATATCAGGGAAATGGCGGTGGCATCGATCTGCCGGCAGTTCGCTGTTGGAATTAGAAGCTCTGGAGCAGCCGCGACCTGCAGAGCTGTCAGCGTCAGGACACTCGCCGAAGCTTCGAGTTCGAAGATGAGCCTGCCCCGAGTGTTTTTCGACATGACCGCTGACAGCAAACCGGTTGGGCGGATCGTCATGGAGGTACTCTTAAAATATATCTATTTTTTTATTATTTTTTTTATGGATCGACTGATATGTTTTTTGTGCGATATTTTTTTTATTGCAATTCAAAAAGGCTCTGGGCATGATCACGTTTTGATTTTAAACATGTAAATGTTTTTTTCTCATATTATTTTAATCAATCATGACCAGTCAGCGGTCTCGAATGCATTCATGATTGAAATTTTTAAATTGAATAAAATTTTCATTAACTTATAATAACGCATTGAAATTGTGTAAAACTGCAGAGACTTTTTCAAAGTGCTTCAGAAGATTTAACTAGCATCTTAATAATAATAATAATAATAATAATAATAATAATAATAATAATAATAATAATGATAATGGGCGCGTTCGAATTCTATCGTTCGTTAGTTGAGTGTAGTGAATTTGGAATCAAACTCATTGATGAGAGAAATTGCAGTGACAAAGTATTGTTTACATAAAACTAATATGTTTTTGCAAACAAAAAAGTTTAGCCGAACAGAAAAAACACAAATTATTTGTAATTGCTCTTAACGAACGAACGATAGAATTCGAAAGCGCCCGTAGTCACCTGCGTAATTTTAAGTAATTTTAATAACGATGGAAAGCCTGCTTTATGCATTCGTTATTATTAAAGAGGAGAGACCAGAGCTTTGCAAATGATTGAGTCCTATTGAATTCAGGTGAAATGATTCTGTGCACAAGTTGACCCTGTCCTCAAAATGAAACTTCCTTGTTTAAACTGCCAAAGGAGGGCAAGTACCATTATTGTTGGTAATTCTGACTTGTTAAAATTCCATGCGATTTTAACAAAAAGATTGCCCAAAACTGTGCTTTTAATTCTCAATAGTCTAATTGCTCTGATTCACTTTTTACTCGAGTTTTTTCATGTCTTGTTGAAGAAAAAAATTTTGAAATTAATTTGTAATCATAAATTGTTTTTGTAGGGTATATTTGATTATGTTTTGTTGCGGTGCAACTATTTTATAGAAAAAAGTGATTAGTGATCGTAAATAATTGGCTGTCATTAAAATAATTTGTAACAAAAAAAATTGATGATCAGTACACCCGCGTACTGATTATTTCTCTTAAAAAGTAATTTCTAAATAAATTGCCGTCGAACGAGTGCTGAGAAAAAATCGAAATAGCGCAGCTCGAGGTGAGTAATAACTCAGTTGGAATAAGAGAACTTGACCGCTCTCGCATATTTCGGAGTCTGTCTGTGGGTTCAATTCCCACCGCCATTGACTATACTAGACTTTGCGTCGCTTACATTAATTAATTAATTTTTAACATTCAATTTGGTATGTAGCTTATGCAATGTTTGAATGTTACTTTGGATACATCATTCCTACGATCATTTCAGCATGTCGATGCTTAATGTTTAATCAGCATGCATTCAAGTGGAAGGTGAATCAATTCAGCCAAATTGCTTCGCGTTGTCGGCTAATAGTACGGCTACGCGGATCTCAAGGTTGAAACAATTTTATATGTAAATATTTTTTTATGCTCGCCTTGGCGTTAAGATCAATTTCCATACTCTATTTTTTTATTTTGTCATTCGTAATATTTGTCCATTTATAAAAATCAAAAGTAAAATATGAAAAAAAAATTGTAATTTTTTTTTTACAGCTATATTCGGACGCGACACCAAAGACGGCCGAAAACTTTCGGGCCCTGTGCACCGGTGAGAAAGGCTTCGGCTACAAGGGCAGTCGATTTCACCGGGTGATACCAAAATTCATGTGCCAGGGTGGGGACTTCACTCATCACAACGGCACCGGTGGAAAATCCATCTATGGCGCGAAATTTGACGACGAGAACTTCAAGCTCAAGCATACAGAGCCCGGCATTTTGTCGATGGCCAATTCAGGACGCCATACGAACGGTTCTCAGTTCTTTATCACCTGCATCGAGACCAGCTGGCTGGACGGCAAACACGTCGTCTTCGGGCGAGTAGTCGAAGGGATGAGCGTTGTGAAAAAGGTAGGTGATCTTCTTTCCATATCATAACACGTCTACTTTTTGTTTGCATATGATGTGCAGCATACATTACATTCATATACATTTAATGGTCCGTGCTATTTTAAAGACGCTTCTGATTGATGTGTCAGTTGAGCGTTTTTTGCCGCTGCTACTAAAATAGACGGGACAATTTATGTTACATGCACTCTAAACGTGTAATTTGGTAGCTGGGGGATAGCTGGAGGATAACTGTCTGCCTCTATGAAAGACTTTAAATAATGACCATTATGAGCTCGATCGTTTATTTCTGAAAAAGTTAAACTATACGATCTGAAAAATTAATGTATGAAATATTTTATTTACTGTAAGCCTATTAATGTAATATATAGATACGTAAATTATTATTTTTTTTAACCTTCTCTTTTCCACAATTTGCACCTCTACATTACTTTTCCTCGTTAACAAACGTACCTTGATCGTAAGCGTCATCGCTAATATGATCGTGACTTTTAATAACTAAGTCATTTCCACCGAGTCCTATGTCCGTATACATCAATTGAACCTGCCCAGTCCTGTAATCTTGCGATCTCAATCCGACTGTAATCGAGTCAATTTTTCATTAAAGCTGGAAGCCATGGGTTCGGCAAGCGGTAAAACATCCAAAAAGATCGTCATCCAGGATTGTGGCGAACTAAAAGCCTGAACCAAGCGAGAGAAACAAGAGGAAGAATCCGCTCTCCGGCTTTAGATCTCATATCCACACACAAATTGACAACCATTTCTGTCTGCAAACTCTTGGTCCCGATTTAGATCTGCGTGATTCGAGGGACAGACCGGCACTTGCTAACTTTGTGCCCCCCCCCCCCCCTCCCCCGTCTACGATAATTTACGAATTGTCTGTGTGTATCTGTATCACGTGCAGATACACCTATGTTGTATGCATTTGTAATATGCTTAGGTACTATATTGGAACATTTGTTGTAAAGATAAAGAAGAGTGAATAAAGTTATTTTCAAAAACTCATTACTTTCTATAATTATTTTTACCTTTAAATTTATCTCATACTACAAAAGAAAAAATTTAATCCTCCAGTATTATTTTGAATGATTATTTGTGTTAAGAGTGTGAAGAATGGGTTTTCGCTCATTTTGTGCTTGTAATTAAAAGCTCTGCTCTCCAGGGCTGTAGGTACACAATTACAAAATTTGGAATAGGAAAAAGAATAGACATTATTTTTAACATTCAAGATTTATTGTGGGCAACATTTGGTAATTATCTGTACTTATTACTTAATACAGATGCGATATAACATCGATATCTTTTTGACGTTTCCGCTTGCGCACCTCGGTCATACGTAACGATTTTTTAATTTTTAGAATATTCAGCTAAACCGCACCGTCAAGGACGAGTACACAGACAAGAAGTTTTGGTGATGTTTTCGTTTAAAGAGGGACTAGTAAACTATTATTTTTCCAACTCTTCTTATTCTGAGAAATTGCATGCCAATTTCTCGCATTTTATTGCGAATAATTTGATTTATTTTGAAATGTTGCAGCACTCAAAATTGAATAAGAATGTGTGCATGATTTGTACACTGTTATTATTGGAATAACATTTTTTAAATTTTGTTCTGAATGAAAAAAATTTTGCTTACAAACTTAGATTCTTTGAAAAATATGTTTTGTTTATTCATCAAGGTTTTTCGTTGGAAAACTATTTCATTATAAATAGTCTATAAAAATATGTATTAACATAAATGAGACCTCATGTTATTTTCAAGCTTACAATTTAATAATAGGTACGTCCATTTCTTGTTTATCCAAGCAAATAAGAACATTTCTTTATTTCATTTTTACTCATTTCCCTCATATTAACTGGTTGCCAGTTATTTTAATATTGCTTTTTACAACCAATAAAAAACCCAGTAATTTTATTGAAACAAAATAAGTTTAATTTACATCCTATTATTCATTTATTTCGAATGATGAAAAGCAGGGTCATACTTTGTTTTTTACTAACGATTGTCTATACATTAATGAATATGGTCCATGAATTTTATTTTTTGGAACTTTTATTATCCAGAAGAAGAAAGTTTACATACTTATTCATTAATTTTATCGTTTCATCAGACAAACGGCTTGTAATGAATATTTAACATTTTCCGCAATAAAATAAGTGTATATTAATTTGAGTCCTATTGGAATTGCTGTAGATATAATAGCGTCAGTGCCATTCATAACCAGTGATTCAGTTGTTATACATATATTGCGTGTAAATAAGGTCGAAAAGTGTTGTAGGAAAAAAAAAAGAATCTCTGAAACCAGTACATTTCTGCGACACGAAACATATTTTGTGAAAAATTGTGCGTGGACTAGGGCACAAATGCACTTTATTCGAAGTACCAAATATTTTTTAAAAGTTGTTTTTTAATGTTGAAGGAATGTTGTGTATAATTCAAGCAGTTAAACGATGCGAAACTAAATCGATATGAATAATTTAAAGATTCGTCCTTGTTTGCATGCATTATAGGAGTTTTATCAGTGGCTATAGGCAGTGCTGCTGCTATCCATACACATGACAGTTCCAATATGAAAAAATAAGACTTGCAGCGTTTCTATGAGTTAGGAGTTAATAATTTTAAATTTGCTATCACGCAAAAAATACTTAATCAATCAGACCCAAATTCACTAACAAGTAAACCTGCCTAAGAGTCACTCACCGATTTTAACGAAACTTTGCATAGTGGTAGATGAACAAAAACTAATTTACACATGTTTTTTTAGCGGCGGGATAACATAATTGGGGGGGTTTGAACCACCCTTAAGTTCTCACCCTTGAATCACATTTCTTTGTTATTTTCTTCCAAACTCAATATTTTTCAAGAAAATATAATTTGTTTTCGATTCTTTATATTTAAAGTATAAAAGGTCATCTGTAACTTTTTCTGAAAATGCATTGATTTTCCGTCAAAAATTTGCCAAGTTTCGAAAAATGCGTTTTTGCCTAAGGCCGCGGTCACATGGTCTTTTCCGTGCACGTCTCTCTCTCTCTCTCTCTCATAGCTCTGATGATTCCGAATTCTGTGCTCCAAGAGACCGCACCCTTATACACGTATTAAATACAAGGAAGAATCCCGTGCGTTCACAGCTTTTACTGAATAAAAATTAAATACATTTACCGAGTCATTGTTGACGTGTCATTAAAGTACAAGGTTTATTGAATGTTTTGAGCACTGATTGGCTGCCAAAACATTAAATAACAATTGTTTAATATGCATGCAGTTGAAATTCGAAAAAAAACGCACTTTTCGAAATACTTGGCGAATTTTTCGCAGAAAGCCAATGAGGTTTTAGAAAATGTTACAGATTACCTTTTATAATTAAAATTAACCGAAGAACCCAAAGAAAATTGTATTATGTTGAAAAATTTTGAGCTTAAAAGAAATCATCCACGAAAATGTGTTTCAAGAGTGAGAATTTGAGGGTAGTTTTCACCCACTAATTATCTTATTCAGCCACTAAAAAAAACCACATGTCTTTTATTTTTTTATTTTCCACCACTTTGCAAAGTTTCGTTAAAATCTGTGAGTGACACTTACCCTCTTTACTTGTAAGAATTGTTAGAGTAGGTACTGGCGAGTTGAACGTATAGCTTTATGAAAGTGCCCCTAACTCGTATACCTTAACCAAAATAAATATTTGTTAATTCAGTGCAATACACTGAAATAATACCGGCTCACTAATCACAAATGAAAAATAAAACATAATTCTTAAAGTCAAGTATGATCAACAAAGGAACTTGTATACATATTAAGAGCTAAAAAGGTTATACGCTATGAATGAGACCTTATTACCTTTTTATATTGAAAAAGCGCGCTTTTCTACATTTCTTACATTTTACAACAACGACGCTTTGCTTAGCAATCATTACAATAATAATTATATTATCATTACTATCATTATGATCATTACGATGATGAAAAAGGGATTGTAGATGGGAGTCCAAACACCATCGATTTTCGCGACACTTATAAAGTTTGGTTATTGTTATCATAATTATTATTATTTTTAATATCATACAGTTCGTCGTTTCCGAATCTAGCTGGAAAAGTCGCGTGAATTGGTGAAAAAACTTTTCACTCCGATTTCAATGATCATCAAAGGGACAAATCCTTCGTCCAGCGAAGGCTCCTCCCTCGGTTCTTCGCATTTTTTAAAAATTATTATCATCTCTCCGCTCCGTCCTTCAAATTAATTTACATTTTGTTTAAACTCTGTTTTTAACATTTTCTAAAATTCATCAGATTTAAATCTCTTCTGTTTCAAGTTATTTCATTTTCATACGATGAAAAAAAAAAACAAAAAAAAAACGATATCACTGTCGGAGATCCTTATTACACGTACATAATATAGGCGGCCCACGCGTCCGTGCATCTGTATTATTCCTTTTCTCTTTCGCGTCTCTCGCGCCACTGTGTGCGTACATACCGTCTCGATTTCCCTGAAACTTTACCTCTATTCCACAAAACGAGCCGCGAGAAAAAAAAAGTCGACGAAAGCCAAAAAAAAAAAAAATGAATCAATGTCCGATCGACGTGGCTGCCGACGTTGTTGTCGTCGTCGTCGTCGCTGTCGTCGCCTTGCCGTTGCCCGCGCGCGCCCTGTT
>JAPYYV010012666.1:0-10197 GCA_030522625.1 Copidosoma aretas | reverse complement strand
CAGTCGTATTCAGCAGTCAAAAACACATGAAAACAATGTCAAACCTTTAATTTTAAGCACCCTTAATTAAAGTATAGTACGTAAAACTGTTTTTTTGGGGTGATGTCTTTCACTTGTAGCCGCCATATTGGCACCGCCATTTTAAATTTTCACAGAATACCACTCGGCATTAAAAACTAAAGATCATAAGCTAAAATTTCCATGGTTTTTCGACTGAAAAAAAAACAAATATATTTTGGACAGCAGGGGGTGGCCGAGTTGACATGGAATGCCTCATATATATATATACATATAAAAACTTTGGTTTTACTATATTTTCAAGAATTTACAACAGCGAACCGAGCAACCAACTATAGTTTATACTGCTCATAAAAAGCAAATAAGAAAAATTGAAACTGATAGAAAAAGATCCCAAATGTTATCAAAAGAAATTGGGGCAGCTAATGAATAGGTTCCTTCAGCTTTTGTATTAGACAATGACAGGCACCTCATGTTTTTCGAAATAATAAATCAATTGATGTGTGTGGAGTGTTCAATAATCCAGTTTGTAATGTTAATAAATTGGCTTAGATAAATGCTTATATATTCAATACGTCAAAAAAAAGGGCAAGTAGGTGATTAATTGATGTCCATATAGTAGCACACCATGTTTTGTATATCATCGTATATAAGCCATGACGATGAGTATGGACAGCTGATTAGAAGAACATAAGTCGCCATGATCTTAGTCGTACGACGTTTTTAGTTATAATAAGTGATCAGACTCGGCCCATGTGGTTGCTGATTGGTCGATAATCAGTTTGCTCTAAAATGATCTGGTTTATCTAAGATAGTCATCTTTACTAAAAGATTAACAATGTTGTGTAATCATTGAGTAAGACAGAGTATGCTATATGCAGCGTCTGCACGGAAATCAGTGGTTATGTAAAAAAGTGTTTGTTCAAATTTTATTTTAAAAAGAATTTAATCATGATCCAATGTTGTGAAATGTGCTGTAAAAAATATTCCTTAAAAGGAAAAATGGTATTTCAAGTCTTAAGAAGGCTCTTCAGATATTTGAAAGTCGGCCATCATAGTCAAGTTAAAATCCCTAATAAAATAAGGCTCGACAAAAACACAGGAAAATTTCCAGGCAAGTTGCCGGACAAAAACGAAAGAAAAATAAAATTAAAAATCGGTTTTTTAACACAGGCCTTACGGAGCTTTTTAATTTATTCACCGGAAGTCACAGCTTTTTTTAGCCCAAAGTCGGGCTATATGATACAAAAACTGAGCCAAGTTAGTGGAAGTAATACTTTTTCAAATGGCATTGCCAAAATATAAATTTGCCTAACAAAATCGAAGGATATTTGTTAAAAGTAGATACCGGAGGATTCGTAGGTTACCTCTTCGTTCGGTCTGCTGTATTACAAGCCCGCGAAATCTAAATATTCCAATACACAATGCAGAAGCAGATAGATATCTTCTACTCAGATATAGGAATTCTTAAGAAGAGATTGGACATGTGTCCGCATTTCCGGCTTAGACCAATGTGGCCGCTAACACTTAAGAGTCTCTTAAAAGTCTCTACTGATTAGCCTCTTTAACTTATTATGTGTATTCGTGTTCATCACCGCAAACGCTACCTATAATTCATCGGGCTATTAATAGTAGTTTTTGTCACAATTGTGCAGGGATAGCCCTGGTCAGATGCACTGAAGTAGCGAATCATGTTTTTCCTACCGAGGGTGTACCAGGGCTGCAAAAGTGCCCGAAGTAGAAAAAGGTATTCATTTTGAGTAAAAAGACCAAAAAGGGCTTCTGATGCATTTTATTTATAATGTTTACAGTAAGATTTTCAATCATACTTGAAAAGAGTTCGTTTCTTATGGAATATTAATCATGCTATTTAAATTTTTTCAATAATTCTTAAGATATTTGCAATAAATTATTTTCTTAATACTAATAACTTTAAAAAAATGTGATTTGGCTAAAGTTTGTTAATATATTTAATACATTATTGCATAAACTAAAAATAAATTAACTATGGGCATTAAAATAATATAATAAGTTTACCTGTACGAAAATAACAATAACTTTCATATTACCTATTTCAAGTCTGTGATGAAATTTTTCGAATTTGATTTAAAAAATTTTTACCATTCATTTCTGCAGGAAAATATTGTTCAAAATTTCAAAATATTTGAATTTTCGCTGTCAAAATTTTTGAATCAGTACTTATGGAGTCGCTTTGGCTGGTTACTAATTTTAATATCACTAAAAATTATAGAAGCATTTCCAATAGAATGGTGGAAATTGTATAATGTGTCTACAAAATGTCATGAGCATAGATGCATTACATCGCCGGAATTAACCTACTAATCTAAGTATCTACATAATTTTATATTAATGCAATATAGATGAGAAAAAATTTATTTGCAAGTCCAATTATTTTTAGTACTTTCATTATAGATTCTATAGTTATTCTATGAGTACTCAAAGTGATAGGTATTTTTTTTTAACAAAGAGCAAGTGGGTTAACCCAAAAAAATGGTACTGTATACGTTTTATGTAAATGCACTTGGTAATATATGCTAAGTTGAATTCAATTATTTGTTATCTGAAATCACAATATAACACGTCTGTGTATGTGTCTGAAGCCCTAGCCCAAGCAATCGTTTTTGCACTGATCTATTAATTTTTAAACTGGAAGTTTATAGGCACGACTGCTTCACAGGAGTGCCTTGCATTTTTACTAGAGCAAAAAGTGTAACCATCTATAAAATGACCATTTGGTACATAAAACAAATTTTGATCCTAATGTTACGTCCAGACGTAGCAGCAGTATACAATCGAATTTTTGTCTTGACGAATTAACGTTTAAAAACAGGGTCACCCTTCTCTATTTGATTCTTGGATATGGTTGATGGGAAGGGGCGGGTTAAAGCCTACTGTTTGTCCGACTTGGGTGCCGAACTCCTTTAATTTAAAAGAACTTCAGCTCCCGACAACAGTCTAAGGCCACCCGTTAGAGGAGGGGTCACGGATCTCACCTGGTATTCCTACTAGATAATAATCCGGGGAGAAGGGCGAGCGATCCAACCTGGTATTACTGCCGGATCGTAATCACCCAAAATACATTTATTTTTATATTCTTATATTACTACTGCAAAGCACCTCTGGTCAACGTCCAGGGATGCTTTCGGCAAAAGGGTTAGTAAATGGTGAGAACGGTTGCGTATGACATTTGAGAGTTACTTCATTATAAAGCTTAAGAAAATGAGGTTATTTTACTTACTGGTGTCGTCTCTGCTGCCGAGTATCGAGCGGTGAATGAATGAGAGTATGTGAGACCGAGAGGGGCAGAGCGAGTGAGCTGTGTGTTCGTAAGTTTCCAAAGGTGGGCGACGTCTGGTGAAGTTGCTCCCGTCCTGGTGGAGTGGGCCGCACCTGGTGTCCGGTGAGGTGGACAGCGACGACAAGTGGAAGAGGTTAGCGAGTACGAGTGGCGGGGGTGACAAGTTCGAGGTGAGCGTAATTGGGCTTGTCCGGTCAGGGTGCGGTGGGCCGTGTTGCAACGGGAGTGGGAGAGACCCTTTTGTGCTGATGGCCGGTACAAGTAGGTGACGCGTGTGGCTTGTCGATGGTAGCTCGAGACTGACTCGGTGTAGGCGGATGGCCGGCTAATATGCAAGTTGAGGAGCCCGCACCTACGTGATGGATTTCTGAACACGCGTGACTCGAGAGGGATGGAAGATGCGTGAGTGAGAGAATAAGAGTATAAAAAGGGGAGCGTGCGAGTACAGAAGTACTTACGTTATGGTAAATCAGTTTACGCGTGTGCGTATGTTGGGGCTCCACGTGCGGCTGATAAGCAATTACCCCGGAAGGAAAAAGTGCACTTAAGGCTTTCAACGGAAGACATGTATGTTTGTAAATGTGATGAAATAGGGCCGGTGCCGCTGCACTTGTAGTGCTACAATATTTTTCCTGGAAAATAGGGTGTGTAATGTAATGGAGGAAAAATGGATGATGACTAAGTACCTAGGTGAGTGCCGCTGCACTTACCTTCATAACAATTCTAGAATGTCACGAGGCAGTAGAGTGACTGCATAATATAAATTCTTACTTAAAATTAGGTTTAGTTACATAAAATTTAGCAAGGTTTGAGGTTTCAATAGTTGTCGGTATAAAATCGTACCTGTTTGTCGGTACGAAATCGTACGTTACATAAGACTATTGGTACAAATCATAGTTATTGCAATATGGGAGGGATATCGAATTTCCTTGTTCATATAGCTGTTCAAACTTAAATCTATTTGTTAGTAAAACGTTCGTAAGATATTTTGGATGTTCGTATGGCTATTCATTAGCTTTCGGCTATTTTCGGAGGACAACTAATAAGAAAAAACCGTTGACCAGCACGTGCCGTGTTGCAACAGGAGTGAGTAATGAGAGGGGGAGAGGGGAGGTTAGGAATAGTATCGTATCGGTTTACTGGAATGTTCTTGCATATGCCTGGAGGCAAGGTATGCGTTGGTAGAGCTGGAAATAAAAAAAATGGTTGACTGGATGTAACACTAATATAAGTGTGATCCTAAGTGGTCCTATGGTGTATGTAATAAACCCTGTATGTACGTAATCAAGTTTCCAGACTAACTCGAGTAATTTTCATCTAATTGATCTCAAATTTAGTAGATATCTTCGCCCTCGCCATAGAACGTGATGTTTTAAAATAGGAAATGTTTTGTCGAAAGGAAAAAAATTCTCAGCATTTTTACTGTAGAGCTTCGAGGGGAAAAAATCTCTTTTTTTGTTGTAACTTTGCAAATTAACATATTAAGCTAGAGTGTTCTAAGAAAAAGTTATAGATCTCAATGAATTACAACTTTTGTTTGTAGTACACTTTTCTCTAGGAAGTCAATTAAATGCCCTAGGTCGGAAAATGACTACGAATAACTTAAAAACCTGCTTTTCACCCATAACAAGAAGAAATAGTAGTTTTCGTCAAAAAAGTGCGATCGTCTCCAGGGCGATTTTGCAGCCCGAGGGTCCTGCGAAGCAGGCCTGAGGGTCCGCAAAGTAGCCCTGGTTGGATCGCACTTGAGTGGCGTACACTGTTTTTCGTACCGGGGGGGTACCAGGGTTCCAAAAAGGCCAAGGCCCCGGGTCCGAAAATTTCTTTCTGCCCTTGGGCCGAAAGTGATAAGCGGGCCGAAAATGCGCCCACGGGCAGAAAATTGCACTTTCTGCCTTCGGTACAAAAAATGTTGTTCTCAACTCGAACATAAACATACAACAACCGCGCCCTCCGGGCGCGGTAGTCGTATTTTCTGCCCTAGGTAGTAAATGCACTATAGCAGTCGTGCCTTATATGCAAAAGCTTAGCTTTTTGCAGAAATTTATCGCTGGTTAAATAAAAAAAATTTTCAAAATAGCATTAAAAAATCAATTAAAATATTTATAAATATAAAAAATTGGAATATCTTTCAATTATTATTTTTTGCATTAAAAAATAAATATTTTTCAAACATTTTTGATGAAAAAGCAAAAATTTCTAATATAATAAAAAAATTCATGAATTCAGTTGATAATTATTAATACGATTTATTTTTAAAAAATTCGGGGGTTGGCGTGCAAAGCGCGCAGGGGGGCGAAGGTCCACTTGTATACATATATATTTACTGCAAGTGATTATTTACGTAATAGTCAAAAAAGCGAGAAAACGTATTCTGATTAAATTAAAGTGCACTTCATACCAGCCCGTACTTATTCAAAGGAAACAAATAATTTTGTTTATATTATTTTTAATAATGTATTGTAATTTAAAAAATATCTCCTTATATAATTATGTTAAAACAAATATTGTATAAGTTCAAATAAACACTTAATTTAATCAAGAAGTAATGCATTTAAATACCTTGATACAAGTGTTATTGTATTTTAACGAATATTTATTATTCTGGAATACACTTATTCCTTGTTTGAAATAGTCTCTTTAAAATTATGTTATACAATAAAATAATCTGATAAACACAAAAATGTTTTAAATAACAAATCAACTGTTATGATGATTCAGATAATTCGAAATAAATTCAATTAATTATTAATTTAATTTACATAAATAAATTTAAAATAAATACATTATTTTTAATTGAAATTGTTTTTTTTTAAAGTATTAACAAATAAAATCTGCAAATGAATACTTGTACTTTAATAAACAACACGTTTTTTTTGTAATATCTGCGCGGCTTTCTAAAATATGTAGGGTGAGTAATGAATTTCGACAAAAAACATAACTTATCCGCTACATATCCGTTGTAGTAATATTCTTATGCAATATTTTTTTTAATTTTTATCGTTTTTTTGTGTTTCACAAACGTATGTTATAAGTTTGGGATTTAATTAGTTTAAGACTTAGGAATCGATGATTAAATGTAGAGTACACTGAAATTAACTTGTAAATAAATATTAATGTATGCGTGAAGTCTTGTATGTGTTACGATGTTGATAGTAAATTATGTCTTGAATGACTCATCAAGTCAAAGGTGCTTTATCTGCAAGGAGACAGTATCTTAATTTAATAATCACGAAAAAATGACAGAAGCACATGTTGATGTAAATGCACTTTATTTTGGATTTTCTACACTTTGCGCATATATACGGATAATGAAAGTTTTTCCCCATATTTCCTTCCGACTGAGTTATAATGTTTGTGCCGTAAGTTAAAATACATTTTTCACAAGTTTATGTATGATAAAACTTTAGAAAATTATACAGTATTATTAATTAGTATGAATGATACGTTTCTAATACATAACGAAATAAAATATATAGGCAATTCAACGTATAATATGGTGTAGGTGGTTGTCATGTAAATGGTTTGTACACGTAATACCATACAATTATTTTTATTAACCCTATGAAAATGTCATAAAATCTCCAATTGTAATTTTTAAATGATACTGTGTGCAAGTTACGATAATACAACTTTGTATAAGTAATCGAATATTTAATTAAAAATTCAAATAAAAATTTGTAACCTGTCTTTTTTGAATCAGAGATATATCCTAAACAGTGAATTTACAATCTTGTGAAAAAACATCATGTATCTAACTAATAGAGAGTATGAAGTGCAGATGTTGTAAATTTTTTTAATTCAATGATACGATTTCCTGTTAATTTTTGGTGTCTGAAATATAAAATTTTGAAAGTGTAATAAACAGAGTTTATAATTATCTCATATTATTGACTAATTTATGGAAAGTATTTTGCGACTTTATGTTGGTCCCGCAACAAATGTAATAAAAAATATATGATTTCCATTAAGTTAGAAAAGACAATAAGGCAGATATGCTTAAGCAGAAAAAAAAATATCCAAGATGCACTTCTAAAGGAATTAGGAATATTAATTGATGCTCCGACTCAAGATGCCGAAAACACCAACAGTGGGAACACTGCTACAAAGTTTTTTAATAATGTTGAGATTGTACGAGAGGTAACTGGTATGTAATCTAAATCAAAGCGAAAAACAAATGAAGATGAGTAATGCAAGCGTAATCCAGGTCCTATCGTCTGATGTATGTTACGCAAAAAGTCTGGACGTTAACCCAGTTAATGTCGACTATGTGCAAATACTTACATCTAATTGGGATTCGATTTTGTGAATAACTTTGGTCTCACGCTCTTTATTAGGGTTGTTTAATGGATGTAGCTTTGTTAAAATATGAATTCTTAGAAAATTCAAAGATTTTTTAATTTTTAAAAATAATAATCTTTTAAGAAAACATAACTTTTTGTTCTGTTTGACCTTAAAAATTTACATTTTTGAATTATTTATACTTGTTGTTCAAAAACTATATACTGATGATGTAAAGAAAAAATTTTGTTGTTGGAAATATGTTTTTTGCTTATGGTTTAGTTTAAAGCGTGATAAAAATTGTTATGTATCGTTAAAAATCAGACTTTTTTGTAATATATATTTTCATATGAATATACATCTCATAGCGTCAACTGCAAGGAATGATTAGACAACAGAAATTTTATTATTTTTTATGTACTATCTCTTCAGAGAAAAAAAAGCGGTTTCACCTGCAAGTCTATTAATAATATTGTTTCAGGTTTTAGTTTAGCTCTGAAAAAGATTTAAAGTTATCTTAACAGTCCTATCCTGTAGACATACTGTGAAAACATAATCTTTTCAAAAATATATATAAAACTATACCCTTGGTACCACATGCCGACGTCCTTTCACGTGTTACTACATGGATCGAAGGTTAAGGACCATTTGTTTCTACCAATTAATATCTTGTCTTAAAAGTTTCTGTGAAATAAATTTGAGAAAATTTTCAAGGTAAAATGAAATTTTTATGCGATTGCACAACTCCAAAAAAAAAAAAAAAATCACCCAGGAGACTGGACCTATGGAGCTATACGTAATCGACCAAGCTGAAACCGAATCTGACATGAAAATTAATCCATCACGTCCAGTTTTATCATCTAATCTCAAACAACGAGCTAAAAATGACAAAACTTTAAAAAAAAGAAATTAAAATCAGTCATGCTACCCAAAGTAGAAAAATATTTGTACTTCAACATGCTGAAAGCGAATCTCACGTTTTAACCTATTACGTCAAGTTGTATTTCTAATTATGAAAAGTGGGCAAAAAATGATGGAACTCAAAGAAAATAAATTAGATCGGCCATGACAAATGTACTATCTTACTGTATGTTATTGACGATGATAAAAATGATTTCCATATTCAGATTAACTTATAATGACAAGCTTCTAATCTAACGTTAAATAATAGCCAAATATGGAGTCACTTTACAAATAAAAATAAAAAAATAACTCGTTCACCCTGATTATCCTTTTTGTATGCTTTTGACAACGCTACATCTAAGTCTATGTGGTGTTTAGCCCTTAAATGGGCATAAAAGGTTGGTTTAAATAAAAGATTTGATTTCAGTGTTATAAAGTAGGAATACTTTTATAGGTCCGGTCTTGCGGCAGATTTCGTTTTTTTTCTTTACGTTTTGTCATTTTCGCCCCATTTATATGGTTAACAAAAAACTTGACGTGGTGAGGTAGTTAAAATGTCAGATTCGATTTCAGCGTAATAAAGTACAAATATTTTCTTAGTTCAGGTCTTATCCCTAATTAAGATATCTTTTTTTTCATAGTTTTTTCATTTTTAGCTTGTTTCTTGAGCTTAGAAAGGTGACGTGAGTAGTCAATTTAGATGTCATATTTGGTTTCGGGGTAGTCGATTACATATAGTTTTGTAGGTCTTTTTCTTTTTTCATTTTTTATTAGGTTTTTTTATTTTTGACTCGTTTTCCAAGGTTATAAATAGTGAACGTGATAATTTACTTTTGATGTCAGATTCAGTTTCAAAGTGGTAACGTATAGTTACATAGGTCAGGTCTCATATGTAATTTTTTAATTTTTTTTGTAGAGCTGTGTTATTCGTTAGTTAGTTTTACTATTATATAGTTTACTTCAATCCTGTGCAGTATATGAGAAAATAACGAATACATTGTAATGGATGAGTACTTACACATACTGAAAAATAGTAACAATAATGAACTTTCTAAGTTCTTCCTAAGGTTCTTCCTAAGTTACCTAAGTAGTTTATTTTGAATAAAATTAAACAACTGTCAAGGCCAATGCATGAATTAAATGTTTATATGATTGAAATGTTAGAAATTTATTAAATTTTTAATAAGTATCACGGGACATTCCAAAAAAAGACACACGACTCTGAGAAAAGAACTTAAATCGATACAATTATTAGGTAATAAAAAGGACGAATCGACTCAACAAAATGATGACGTTGATCATGGTGAGGATGATGATCATGATCATGATGATGATGATGATGATGATGATGATGACGATGATGAAAATGATTCTGATACGAAAATAAACCATATCGATTCTTAAGTAGATAACAGCGATGAGTAAATTGTGCGCGAAAACATCGTTAAACTATAAAATCGCATGTTATGATACTTCATATTGTACATTCTTATGTAATCGTACATTTTGGCAAATATATATATATATATATATATATATATATATATACACATACATATATACATATATATACATACATATATATGGGTCATTCCGGCGAAACTTGCACTATCGGTGTCCTGGTCTCGTGTGCAGAATTAAGAGTGAAATAGGTAACCCTATGGATGCCAACGTAC
>JAPYYV010012665.1:0-10197 GCA_030522625.1 Copidosoma aretas | reverse complement strand
AATGCCTAAGGGCTTGCCTAAACATGTATCAAAGCGCAGCAAACGGCTATCAGACTTACATATCAAACAAAACCATGTACAATAGAGCTAATATACGTTATATCGACTTATTTATGTTAAAAATCACTAGAGATTACTCTACAAACTGTAAAAAAGTAAAAAATCCAATTGTATCAAAAAACATAATCAAAATTGACGAAGCTTATCTAAAATAATGTAGAAAGACCAGTGCCGTGGCTCCTGAAGTTAAATAAAAAGGTTCTATCCAACCCTTATAGCATACCAGCTTTAGGGTACAGCACCGTTCTTCCAGATAGAGACAAAAAAAAGATTAACGCTGATAAGAAGCAAAAATTATGATGGCCCCAGCCCTTGATGTAACTAACGACTTGAATATTATGTAATTGTGTATTAAAAAAAAAGTTTTTTTATTATTAGTGTTAGTGTGACCAGTTTCTTCTCTTGCAATATAAGTATATACGAGCCAAATCTATAATTTATGTCTCAAACTTCAAAAATTTGCAAACACAAGGAGTTTTCATAACATTTTTATTCTTATAATTCCACTTGTTTCAAGCATTTGGTCACTCCTAAAGCTTCCTCATTCCTAAATCTTAATGATCATGCCAAACTTACACTGGCACTACAGTCGAAGAGCAGTCTTGTCCAATGAGTATGAAAGTCTTTTGTTATAGCATTAGGCCTTAATTTTATACGATTTGTTCAGGCTATAAACACATTATTTTTAACTCATGAATGAATAAAAGTACTCTAGAAAAAAAAGTAGGGCGTCTGTCCGGTAAGCAGGAGACAGTGTGTCCGAATCGCACTCGGGGATGATTTTTTTAAATCTTGCATTAATATTTAGAATTGCCTTCCATGTTTTTTAAGAATGTTTTGGGAAAATCTTTCCGTGATGTTTTATATACGTTAACAATTATTTGTTGATTTTCACTGTTTAAAATGATTTGTTGGCTTGTGGTTTGAAAGGGCACAACCCACTTATTCGCCACGTAATAAAATAGTGTGTATCGACTGTTGATACTTTATTTAGTCCTCAAGTGATCGTTGATAAAAAACTTCTTACATTCAAATAATAATCATATGGAGGACGTTAATAATTTAATCATTCGAATATTTGTTTGCTTTTCAGGTAAAAATTATAATCTCATATTCAAAGTAATTCCACGTCATACAGCATAAAAGCAGCTTTCTTTTACATTTTAAATCATTTTGATATTTTATTACATTTTTTTAGTAAAAAAATTGTAGAAAAATATTGTTAAGGAGTCTTTGGGCTAATTTATTGGCAGCGGTTTTTTTATCATTAAATTCTTGTTTTTTTAATCATCCTCTCAAAAATCACGTGACTCAATATAAGCTAATACAATACTCAAAAAGTAGGCTTCACTTGAACATCATAGATTTTTTTAAGAAGAAATGAAACACTTTTTTATATTTACACATAGTAATTTTATTGATTCGATTGCGTAAGCTCAGTGGTTCTACTGATTATATATTGTTGTTTTCAATGTTCTTATTATTATTATTACAATTATTATTCGTGTCTTACTATTTGTGCTGTAATTATAGTACGAGATATATTTTTTACTTTGTACCAGAGAATCAATTGAATGATATATATATATATATATATATATATATATACTAGTAGGGCTTCGCCCCCCTGCGCGCTCCACGCGCCAACCCCCAAATTTTAATAGTTATATTCTTATGTCTGAAAAATAAATGAAAAAATCTATTTTTTAATATACATGTATGCGTACAAACATAGATAACCAAAGGGATCTCATAAAAATTCGATAAAAATTTGAACATATATAGTCAATACGCGAATTCAGTTTACTGATTTATCAAATAATTGTTGATAATATAATACTTATAATGACACTAATTGGTATTTAAGGTTAATATTGATCAATATTTATATATAAATACAATATTTACGCAGTCATTATTATTACAGACATAGGTATGAGCTGTTGTTTGTTATCTTTGGTCATTTTAAAATTAATTATCTATATAAGTTAATGATAATATATCATTTTGAAATTTTTTCGTAATTTTTATAAATGTAAATTGTTCATTTTATTTTTGATGTATGTCATACATAGATTTTTCTAAACATCTACACTTACTCTGTTTGTTTAATAACTATTCAAAATTCTGATCCTTCTATATTAGTACTAACATTATTTTCAATTTAGTAACTTTTGTAATTGATTATGCATAATAAAACCTGGTAAAATTTCTTTTTATTTTTACATATTATCATAATTTATAACGCATAACATCTTTCTGAACTCTCAATCTTTATTGTCGTGCCTTATTTACCTACATAAATATCTTATACTCTCATATGAATTAGCTTCTATCAGCATATCTCTCCATTATCTTTTAATTTTATATTACTGACTGACATCAATATTTCATTTGATGTTTTTTTTCCTCTTTACCTAGCAATGTGTGCTTTGTATATATTTTTCTTTTTTTGCTGATCCTATAGTTAATCACTTAAAAACTTCTAAAATCACCTATATCTTTTTATTTTTGACTCATATGTCTCTCTCCTTTTTTATTTTTTTTACATTTAACAGATGATAGAAATGTCAATTACGATATTTTTTTTTCATATTTTCTGAATGCCAAAAACTTCCTTTCCTTTATAAAATTATCTTTGATTTTGTCAAGTCTATTTTCCGTCGTTGTTCTTTTTATAAATCCTATCGTTTTCAAATCCTTCACTTCTTCATGCAAAACTTCATCTTCATTGACTATCCTACCTATAAATTTTCGTTGTATCGATTTATATGCTCTGTGATTGGTTGATTGAGTAGGCTGAGTAATGCATGTGATTGGCTGCGGTGAGTTAAGAGCGGCAAATTCAAACAAAAATTTGAAAAAATCAAAATTTAATTGAATTTTAAGTTTTAAAAATTAATTTTCTGTTCCAAAGAAATATTTCATACAGTTATAATTAATACGTGTTTTCCTAATAATGAAAATTGATGGTCATCGATTTATTCGTTCTGCTACTACCTGTAAATTTTGACTGTCATCGATTTATTCGTTCTGTGATTCGCTGAGATCGGTCAGGGGCACGTAAATTTAAAAATAAGATTTTAAAAAAAGTAGTTTACATTTTTGCATTATGTGCTTCGTCGAGATCGGTGAAGGGTGAGTAAATTTGAAAATAAGATTCAAAAAGCAGTGGTTTACATTTTTGCGTGGAATAAAAATCGTATTGATGTATTTAATTTTTGTATTAGAAAATCGAGAAATTAAATATTTTCTATTTACTGTAAGGGGTTGGCACAAGAAGCGCGCGGGGGTGGAGCCCCTAGTTTTGAATTATTTTTAGTTATTAAGTCCGTGAATTCTTTGATTAGTCGTTATTAAGGCCACTTGCTCTTGTCCATTTTTGTTATGTGCAAAAAGTAAATTTATTCCCTTTTTCTTACGACTATTTCTAGGCTAACCCTTCCCGCCTTCATTTGTCATATATATCTTAATACGTTTGCGTTTTAGCCGAACATGATATTTATAAATCTAAATCTATTTTTTCCCCGTTTTCTTAGCTTTCTGATTCTGAAATCGATGCCTACCTTGCCTGCCTCCAGCTTCCGTATATAAGCGCGGCCAGCGAGATCGGGCCTTCTCGCGCGTGAGGCGCATTTTTTGCTCCAGCACACTGGTTCAACTCCCTCGTACGGATTGGGAAAAATCTAAAAAACACAATAAAATAATAAAAATAGATGGAATTTGACCTGCTTTGCATGATGATGCTATTAGTTTTTGCTCAAAAACATTTCTTTGTGTTGAAATATGTCTTTGAATTATTAGTCGTTGCTGTCAAATTCGCCACAGTTTTGAAAATTAAAATTAACACGAATAAAAACAGCAATACTAATAGAGTGGGAGAGCAAAAAATTCGTAAATGACAAGCAAATAAAGACGTTGACATTAGGTCAGCCACGCTTGACAGAAACTATATAATTATAGTACAAACTGTAGACTCACTGATAACTACTTGACATTCATCAAAACATAGTCTACGTCATGTATAAGTAGAAGCCATAAACTGTACTTGATCCGCTGGATAGTTCACGAACAATGGAAGTTGCAACTTAAAAAACATTAAAGTTTTAATTTGTTAAAAAATTTCGTTAAGGATCGTATATTACTGTATTTGATTTTACATACTAACATGATCGTATTTTTGATTATTTTCTCATACAATAATTGAAATAGACATTGATAAAGTTATTTACATATTTTATATATTTTTTATGTATAGTGTAAATTATATATTTTTTTAGATATGAAAATCTTAATTGGTATGAAATAGAAAATTATGTGCAACTATAACGGAAAAGCAAGATATTAATAAACTATGTAAACAGAAACTTTCGGCTGATCTGTCCGATTGTTGTAGTAATGTATAATTATACTATGTACGTTATCCCGAAACACAATATACTACTACTTAAATTCTAAATTACTAAATCAATTAATAATAAATAAACAGTTTGAGCAGGCAATTCTATTCGGTTGTTCAGTTTTAGGTGCTTGGTTTTTACTTTGGTTGGATTCCGTGATTGGATTCCAAAGATTTTTTCTTTTTCTCAAATATGGATATCAGCTATCATAAAATGTGATTATTTTTATATGTTGTCAGAAGCATTTGCTATTCAGCCAAACTTGTTTATTTATAATTGAAAGTTTAATACACCTTAACAGTAAGTATAATACACATAATTACATTGCTAATGATATTCTGTACTAAAAAGACATTGTATGCAATTAGGAGATCTTAGCTTAGAACTGCTAAGATATTAGCTAGATTTAAGCACTATTTTGGTTTGCAAACGCCAGTTTTTTTTGCACTATCTGCATGTATCGAAAGGTCTGCCTCATTACTGTAAGAATTGTTATCGTAGGATGTTGTTTTTTTCGAAATCGAATAAAATATTCTGTTTATAGTCTTAATTAGTGAATACATGACATCTCACTAAACATTACGAGCGTGAAAGTGTATTTAGTTATTTGGTTGTAGGAACTGAAGTTGTATCATATTTTTATTTCCAATAACCCAAGTGATAAAAAAAATAAATATAACTTTAAATATTTGTTTTCCCTTCGAATATTCGATAAAATTTTTTTGGGTTTTTTGGTTGAAGGAGCTAGAGATTCATATCCATGCTTTTCTTTAAAATTGTTTTGAATTAGTGAATAAATCATTTATTATTGAACATTGTAGTCGGGTGTTTTTATTTGGTGATGTGATTTACTGTGCGAGGGTTTTGATTTATCTAAATTTAGTATTAAACTTAAATGTACGGATTTTGGGTAAGTATCTGCTTCATCGGCTGCATCAGTGACAGTCACATTTTTTATTTCCTGTCTTAGTACAGCAATGTTAGTTATTTAACGTAGTTAAACACTGTACTAAAACACGTGTTTTCTTTTTGACAAATTTGGAGCTTATTGCCCTAAAATATGTTTGGTTTTTTCCCTTGACAAAAGCATGTGCTATCAAGCAAACCTTGTCTATTTACATCATGATTAAAAGTATGATACACCTGTATAGTAAGTATAATACACGAAAATATATTGCTTATCATATTTTGAAAGAAAAAAAAACATTTTATCCGATTGGGATATCTTTGCTTATCACTGCTCGGATATAGTTTGCTAGACTACATCACAATTATGCTTTGCACACAATTAATATAATAATAATCTTAAAACATGTTGAATGGATAAGTAATTTATGTGCATGAAATTATAATTAATTTGCGTGTGTGTGTATCGTAGAATCGGTTATGAGACTATGGGGGGGAGCTGAGGAGGAGACGAGGGGGAGATGGAGGGGAAGCTGTGGGGAGCCAAGGGGGAGCCAAGTGGGAGCGGAAAAAGCGGGAGGAAGCTAACCCAAAAAAAATTTGGTTAATTATAACGTAAAATGAACGAATAACTACGTGATTTGAGGGGGAGCTGAGGCGGCGGGGGTTAGAGCGGGGGGGGGGTGAGTCTAAGACAGTTTTCTTTATACAACTATAAATTGTATCTTTGTATGGAACAATCTTACTGTTATATTTGGTATGTCATTTGGTAAAGTGTTTTTAGGAAAGACTTTCATTAAATTTTTAATTTTTTTTCTATTTGCGATTGCATGTAACAGTTATAAATCAATATGGTCTGCCACATTTTCTCATAATTGCCATTGCATCTTGATAATGCTGTGGCATGTATCGCGGTCTGCCTGTATACGTTAACGGTAAAATAAAAAGGTTTCTAATATTATGTTTTTTTTTTCAAAATTTTGTGTGATATTTGATGCACTATTAATAATATGATCTAATAAACCTTGATAACATTCGATACGTAAATTTTTTTGAATATTTCCCAATAAGTATATCCGATTATCTTCAATCATAATGTAAGCATATCAAAAAAATTGTTGTGTTAATCTTCCTGATTTTAATAAGGCATTTTTACATAAAAATGAGAAAATTTGTAATAAGAATTTTCCAAAAATCTTTAGTGATAGTACATCTATAAAAGAATTGTTATCCAGAATATAGAAAATAAAATAATATTTTGGTTCAAAAATATATAGAATAAGAAATAGTTTATCATTCGTCATTTATAGTTTGTCATATAGATGTTGAGTACTGTGCATCAATACAAAGTATAAAATACATATGTAATTCTATTTATAAAGGAAACGATAGAGCATTGAGCATTTTGTAAAATACAAAATGAATCAAAGGCTAAAAATGAAGTTTACGATGAAATGAAACAGTATATTGATGCATTTTATTCCGGTCGAATGGAACTAGCATGGTGCTTACAAGAATACCCTATTTGCAGTAGGAGACATAGCGTAGTTGATTTCCCCATTTATCTTAAAAATAAACAAAAAATAGTATTTAAGGAAAAAAAATTACTAATTTTGTCGATAATTATGAAACACAACTAAAAGAATGGTTTAAATTAAATGAAATAGATGATTTTGCTAAAAATTTAAAGTACGTCAACATTCCTGAATATTATATTTTTAATAGAGCAAAGAAACAATGGGAACAACGACGACGTTCCAGGAAACATAATTCAATCCGTAGATTAAATGTTATTTCTCTCAAAGACCAAGACAGATTTTTTTTAAATAAATATTAAATAAAAAAAAGGTTATACTTTATTTGAAGATTTAAAAACTTACGAAGGACAATCATACAGCAGTTTTAAAGAAATAGCAATAAGTATAGGTCTTATTGAACATGATTTACAAATTTTAAACATTTTTGAAGAAGCAAGTGTTATTATGCTACTGAATCAATTGAAAACATTTTTTGCGTAGTTTTTACTTGCAGAAAATATTCATGGTGATGATATATGGAGAAAATATAAAGTAAAATTTACTGAAGATTTTGTTGAAAATAAAAAAAATCTAGCTTTTTACATATAAACAGTATTTTTGAATCAGAAAATGAGTCTTGTGAAAACTTTAATCTACCTATTCCAGGAAATTTTATTTCATATGTGGAAAACAATTGTTAAGAAATGGAATACAGTAAAAAAATGTTTAATGATTTGCACCCAAAATAGAACGAAGCACAAATTTATATTTTTAGATGTATATGTAATGGAAGTAATAAGATTTATTTTATTGATGGCCCAGGGTGATCTGGAAAAACATTTTTGAACAAAACTATAATTCATTATTTTATTCAAAAAAAACAAAAAATACATCTATGTCGTGGACAGGTATTGCGTCAATTCTGCTTCCAAAAGATATGCTAAGTCATAGAACTTTCAAACTGCCAATAGAATTAGATAATATTGAAATTCCATTTCTAGAATGTGAATTAGACAGAAAAAAATTGAGAGAAGTTGATATGATTATATGGGATGAAGCGTCAATGATACCGAAGAAAGCATTAGAAATTGTAAAAAAAACTTTGAAAGATTTATGTAACAATGACAAACCTTTTGGAGGAAAATTATTTGTATTAGGAGATTTCCGTTGACCAGTTATCAAAAATAGTAATAGAAGCATAATAATCAAAGAAACAATAAAATCATATTTATGGAGATTATTCAAAATTTTTCATTTTAATACGAGTATTCGATCAATTGATGCAAATTTTTCTAACATCTTGTTACATATTGGAAACGGAATAATCGAAAAATTCTATATTACAGACAATTGGATAAAAACAGACGTTTGCTCAAAAATATTTGGAAAAAATTAAAATTTAAATATGAATAGTGCTATATCAACTACTAATAATGAATACACCATTTTATTAAACAATAAAATTTTAAATCATATAGAAGGAAACGACGTAACGTATTACAGTATTGACAAAGCAACATACAAAGGAGTTAATAAATCTGATGATGATATTTGTATTAATTTTCCCACAGAAGTGTTAAATAAAATTCGAGAAGATCTTTCTCCGCATAAACTGAACTTATAAATAGGAGCAATCGTTATGTTAATAAGAAATTCAAATATTAATGATGCACTTTGTAATGGCACGCGATGAAAAATAACCAAATTATTAAAATTAAACTTTAAAGTCTTTTTTCCTAGAATAACATTATATTCTGGAAACAATACTTCTTTAAATTCCGATTTATACAGAAATTAATTTCTAATAGTATTAGCATTTGCAATGACTATAAATAAATCTCAAGGTCAGAGTTTTGATGAAATAGATCTTTCCTTGAATAAGCCGTTATTTTCTCATGGACAATTATATGTAGCATTGTCCAGATGCAAAAATCCAAATAATATATTTATACAATTGCACTTAAATAATAACAATAGTATTGACAATATTGTTTGGGAAGAAATTTTAATGATAATAATTAAATATTTGGAATCCAAGTGTACTGTCACCTGAATGTGAAGATTGAAGACAATTAAAACAAATTTTTTTCTTTTTGCAAAACTGCCATCATTGCAATTGTGTCATTTGCCTAAACTTCTTACATTTCTAAAGCCAATGGAAGCTGCTGCATAAAAGGCAAGAAGCAATAGCAGTAGGCTTAACAGAATTTGATAAGACTTTTAGCTTAAGTTTTTCAGCTGTGGTTCTAGACGAACTTACTGGTTTGATCCCTAACAAAGAAATCCGAGGTAAAAAAATGGGCTCATATAAGGGGACTAAGAGTTGCTGACCCTCGGTATTTCAAACCTGACAAAATAGATTGTGTTCTAGGTGCTGATGTATATGCGTCCATCATCTGAGATGGCACAATGCGTGGGCCAATCGGCTCTTCAGTCGCACAAGATTCTGTGTTCGGATGGTTACTCACAAGTGCAGTTAGTTTAGATAGACATAAAACTGAAAATACATCTATTTAAACTTTTCATACATTTACTGAACCTTTTATTTTATCCGTGTTGACAAAATTCTGGGAAATAGAGGAAATTCCACGTCAAAGTTTTTTGACACCTGATGAGAAATTTTGTGAGGAACATTTTTGCAAAACTCACTTTCGAGATGAAAAAGGTCGTTTTGTTGTGCGTCTTCCTTTTTCCAAAAGACCGAACTTTTTCAGCTCACGAGATATTGTTCAAGCTTGTCTCATTCGATCAGAACGTCGTCTGAAACGTAAAGATTTGTTACTGTCAGCATATAATGCATTTATGTTAGAATACTTGGAATTAAAACATATGGAGCTAAGCTCCAGTCAGACATATCGATTATATTAACTCTTTGGCGTTTTTACAGATTTGCTTTTACGATAGACCTTAAAAAGATGTTTCGACAGATTGGAGTGCACGCAAGTGATGTGGACTATCAGCGCATACTGTGGCGCTCTGATTCATCACAAGCTGTTCAGGAATACCGGGCCACGACGGTTGCGTATGGCACTTCGTGTGCACCCTTTTTGTCCCACAGAGTGATGAAGCAGCTAGCTGAAGATGGAAAAGAAAGCCACCCTACTGCTGCCAACATTATTCAGGAGGAACTCTACGTTGACGATTTCTTCACTGGAGCTGATGATCTTCCACAGGCCATAAATCGTAGAGATCAGCTCATTGCTCTCCTTAATTCGGCTGGCATGCAGCTGGGCAAGTGGCCACTAGCGAGCCACAAGTTTTGGAAACTATCTCATCCATATCACCTGCAGACGTCGATATTAAATGTGAAGAGG
>JAPYYV010012664.1:0-13626 GCA_030522625.1 Copidosoma aretas | reverse complement strand
AATTTTGCATGAATTTTTTCTCCACACTTTTGAAGCTGTGCACAAATTTTTGTTTGAAACTGACTGTTAATTGCTTAAGGTAGTCAACCTCCTTAATCATCAAAAATTTGAACAACAATACCTTCCCGCTTATTGGCTTCACCCCACCCATTTTATTTCAAACAATGCTTACATTTAAGAAACCAAACAATCCAAACACAATTTTAATTTACATAAAACTTTATTCTTATTACATGTCTTCATTATCCATCAGCCAGTTTGGCCAGGGCCAGGACAAGAGACTTCATGTACAAAAATAGAAATTAATTAAAACACAGCCTTATACCAAATTTTACATAACTAATTTTAAGTTTAACTTTTTCGTAAAACCCTCTTAAGGAGACTCTTTACCACTATATAGCACCAAAGTTATGATGATTATCAAAGGATATAGTTAACATTCAATAACAAACAAATTTTTTTTTTTTCAATTTTGCATGTTGCATATTCAGGTATTGTTAAGTATAAAAACAAACTCAAAAAAATTTGTACAAATTCACTTCATTTGTTTATAATATTTTTCTGGATTTTCATAAACAATGAGTTTTTAACAAAAATCACGACTTTTTTTAGCAAATCGGAGATGGTAAATTTGTAGGTATTTCGCTGAAGAAGAAAACAATCCTTTGTTCATAAAAATCGGATTATTATTAAAAATTGTTGGATACAAAACTGATGTTTTTTTTATTTATTTGATAACTTCATCAATAAATTAGAAAAAAATTTGAAAAAAATCTACGATGTACCTTGTATACCTACCAGTATCACACATTAATATGAAAATGATTTAATGCTTTTTTATTAAAGGATGTAACTTTTTTATGCATAACTATATATTGGAAAACAACCACCTTAAAATGGCAGTGCTCATTTGTCACCCCTGTGTATTATTGTACACTGTTAATCAATTATTTGAATAATCACGCAGTATTTCAATTACCGGTTAAAAAAGTGCAAAAAAAATAGACTATTTAAAAGGTGGATTAAATTGGTATGAAAAAATGACAGTCTTAGGATAAAATGTTCACAACGTCTATCGATCGATGGATATAACTCCATTGCAGCTTCGTTAAATTTACAGGATTACAAAAAGAAAGGGGGGCTGGGAAAGGGAAGAAGAGAGGACTACAAACAGATTTTATTAAAGCTGCATACCGTAGCTAACTGAATTACGTCTTGACTTTGAGAAAGAGGGATTCTCGCCATCAAAACAATCCCCTCCCTCTACATCAGCGAAGAGCCAGACAGGTCCACCAGGCGGTTGATATTTAAATTGTGGCTGATTCGATAGCAGGGATATTTTTTTCTCTATGACGCTTCCTTCTCCCAACCCCCTTTCCAACCCCACTGATCTTTCACAGCTTCTCTTTCGAGCCGAACAGTACATATAAAGTAGAAGGAACGAAGATAAAGGTATCGTTGAGTCTGTAGCAACTAGTTCGAGTGCCCTCAATCAGCTCGTCAATTCCAGCGCTCGTTAGAGGTATTTATCTCCGCTCTATGGCCTTTGCCGTCCTCCTTCTCCCTCTACTTCTCCGGTGATTTTTTGCCGCTTTTCTATCCTCTCGTTCAGCTCCTCAGCTGTTTGTCTCTGCAGAGCTTGCGAGACTTTCCACTGTATTGATTTTAATTACGCGCCTTTGGTCATTCGTACGTTTGTTCGTTCGTTTTCCTGATGCTTGCTAGCTCTGTTGTTTCCACCTTTTTACATCGATGGCCTTTGAGACTTTTTACTGACTGCTACTCTACCAGAGTATGCGCTAAGAATAATTAAGAGATACGAACGGCTTTCTTTCTCTCCCTCTCTCTCACAATACTACTATATTTACTTTTTTTGTTCATTCTACGTTTTTATTGACATTCGCATTGAACTAAGGTTGTACTACTGTCGGTATCTAAATTATCGATATACTACACCGATTAATTTTTGTGTGAAAATAACTCTACTTGTTTATTTATATATACTTCTAGACTATCGTTGACACGTCACAATGTATCTATTTCTAAGGAATCCACTATCCATACTGTGATTAGTGAATATAGGTCTTTCCAGTTACATCACCAGTATCAAGTACAAGGATACCTGAAAACGCGTAGCCGTTTACATTGTATACCGTTAACCAGGATACGGTACTTGAGGTACTTGACTATCCTGCTGTACCATTTCATTTTTTTATTTCGATTTTATTGATTTACTAAAATTAATAATTTGGCAGGGCTTTTTGTCGTTTTTTGATATCTATCACTGTTTAAAAACAAAATATCGATTTCATCGATTGTTTTTATTATTATTATTATTATTATTATTATTATTATTATTCACATTCCATCGATTTTGGAAAATTGAATTTTTTAATAAAATTGATTTTTTCGCTTTTTAACGTGGTTATGAAATATTCTATATTGAAAATCTACGAGATTATGCAATTTCCTACAAAAAACCTTTCTAAGACAAATAAATAATGATGAGAGAGTGTGTGGATGTGTAAACAGATTGACTTTAAACAAATCGTTTCATCTGTTTCTGAACGTTGTTATTAATTCTAAAGATTCTCTCCCATGAAAAAAGTTGGAAATCAATAAGGAGGTGTGTGGGTGTATAAGTAAGTACATGTATATTATCAGTTATATCTCAGGATTTCCTCAACAGATTTTGACTAGATTGGAAAAATTATAATGAATATATTGGGTTTATTATTTTGCAGATAAAGTTTTTAGAATTTAAGTGAAAAATTATATCCCAAATATATGTCACAATCAAGAAAATAAAGATAACAAAAAAATAGCTGAGGTAGCTTTATGCCAATGAATTGGCAGCGGTTATTCACTATCGATAAAATCGGATCGGTTACCTTATCTTATTGTTTAAGCTCTGCTTTTCGACTCCCATATCAAAGTATCGATTAAATTTTATGACAGGATATCGCAAATTCAATTTCAATTCTAATCATCTCTCATGTTATTCGACGAATTTTCAATCATTTCTATTCCCGTGATGTTACCGAAGAAAATAAAAAATTTCAACAATTGAGAAAAAAAAGTGTCTTCAAGTTTTAAACAGTATACAACCCATGTTAGTTAGAAGCTCTGAAGAACAGGGTAGAAAGATAATAAGAGATATGACACCTTGTAGCTGTTACTGGCACCGCGGTCTTTTTGGTACGCTAGTGTCAACGTCTAATTGTTTACTCATCCTTCTCTTTTTCCAGGATTTTCCTCCTTCCTCTCGGGTTCTTTTCCTTCTCTTGTTGCAAGTGTAAACGTTTTGCTTTCTACTATTCCACCCAAGCTTAGTACACGATGAGTGGATAGTTGACACCTTCCTGTATCCTCTGCTATCTTATCCCTTGCTCTCTAGGGCTAAGTTTATTTTCATTGCCATATCCAATGCTGGTGCCTTACCGTGACATCATATTTTTAATTTTATTTTTTTACTTTTATCCCCCGCCAGTTTGAATTCTGCTAGCCACGCATTTCTCAGATAACACTTTCCAAACTCCTCTTTTAACTTCCGTCTTATTTTAATCTTCTATTATCCTCGAGTTCCTAGCCGAAAGAGGTAATACTTTTTCTGGCTAAAACATGTTTTTCCGCTCGATTCGATTGCGATGTTTTTGTTCCACGCCCCAAAAAACGATCGCAGTTGTGAAATAGACATTATGTGCGTTTCTTGATTTGAATGCTGGTACTGAAATTATGAGGAAGACACGACAGTCTGAAAATGAAATTTCATAAATTAATTTTATTTGATGGTAGGGGTAAACAAATTTCTAACCACTTGTTGATCACGTGAACCTCATAAATCAACCTATATTTGAAAAAATTCAGTAGAATGAATTAGCAGCAGTCGAGACACAGCGGTTGATAAAATATTTTCACCGGCCGGCTAATAAACGGCCCACAAGCACGAAAATGAAAGTGATTTAGTTTTCAAATAATCACAGCGTCATAATAACAAGAAAGCAACACGAGCAGGGTGTCGGAGGAGGAGAGGGGACGCAGCTATTCTATGTATGTAAATATATAAATAAGGCGAGTACGACGGTTAGCTAGCCCCTCCATACCGAGAAAATGATATTCGAAGCAAAACAATTCTCCTCCTTGCCTAATTGTTCGTCGGAAAATTGAACGTGAACTGAATGAGGGAGGCGGAGAGCCACTGCGATTCAGAGAGCCGGTTATGGCGATGACAGCGCTCACGGGCTAATCATGTAAGACGATAAGACGATGGAATACGTAATGAGGTTTGCAAAGGTGGACGGAGAATGAAAGAGAGAAAAGAGGGAAAGAGGAGGGGAACGAGACGTACGCAAAAGTGCAATGTGCGCCAGCTCGAGTTGGCACTTGGTCGTGACCAACCTTTATTTTGTTACGACGACGACGACAAGGACGACAAGGACGACGACGATAGAAAGAACATTATCTCTCCAACTCTTCTCCTTTGCCCTCTTACTCGCTTTTCTTACTACCCTCGGAAGAGTAAAGAGTTAAAAACTCAATTTCACAGAGTGGATAAGGTAATTAACGTAATGCTCTTTTGTTATTTTGAATGTGGTTCAGTAACTACTCTGAATGCAATTATGTCGCAATGTTCGTTAGTAGTGTGCGTATGTACAAGACGGGCAGTGTAAAATTTTGATTGTATGGCGATACAACTGGTAGACCGAATAGACATCGGTCGGTTCTTTTGCTCTTCTCTTTCACTCTCGTTATCTTTGAAATCATCAAAACTATAAGCAAGCTAGATACATGTGAGCGAGCATGCGAGTTCTAGGTTAGTCTTAAAATTATAGCACAGGACTAGGGGTAAGTGAGGGTATTATTGTGGTTGTACCAATTATTGCAGAACCCTCAAATAATGCCTATATTTTAATTCAAGTTATTAGTTATAGTGAATAAATACTTGCTATTATTAAATTATATTATCAAGTATATAATTAATCAGTATTTCAATCTCAAACCAGCATTTAAATCTTTACTTTTGCATGATAAAGTATCACACCGCAATAACTGGTGCACACATAACCTATCTCACGATGTTGGTATTATTGTGGATTCCCATTTGATTCAGCATTGAAACGGCCCGCAATAATACCAGCACAATAATACATACACACCCGCAATAATACCAGCATCCGAAATTCAACTTTCAAACCTGTTATTAAATAAATAATCAGGAGTTGACACCTTTATAAAAATTTATTTCAGTGGATTTTAGACCAGACTTTCATTTTAAAAAATAATTACAGCGATTAGACAAACTGTTTTTCTACTATAGACGTTTAAAGCTAGCCTGTACAAAAAAACCCGCAATAATACCCACTTTTACCCCTAGCACTGCTGCCGTACTAATAATAAAGGAGCCGGTTGATTAAAAGTAGAACTAGCCTTTAACAAGCAAACTTGAATGTTTTCATTTGAAAAACTGAAAAAGTTCAGAATAGGTTTAATGCCAACCATTACTCTTTCAACAATTGATAAAAATGTTACCTACTTAGGACATAACTAAAATACTTAAGAGCAAATTTTTTAAATTGATTAGATGATCTAAAGAATTTTACATTTGCTTTTTAAAAATGCACATGAATACCGTGGTTTTTTATTAATTCGAATACAAAACGTGAAATTTATGTTTAATTTTTCTTCTGACCAGGTACTAACAAAGTTAATCCTGATCAAAAAATAAAATGTTAGATCTTGTACATATATTTTTTTCGTAACTTTCTGTTATTAATATTAATTACCATTAAAAAGTGCGAACCGTCATTTTAAACATGAATCCATGGGTGACCGCAGTTAACCGATAAAAATACTAAATTTCAATATAATGCCTGTTAACTGCTGGATTCTGCCCCCCCCCCCTTGAGCCCCATAGCTACTATAAGAAATCGCAAGTGGGAGTCACGGATTCGAATGATGCTTTGCAATATGTTTCTTGTATCGTTTAAAAATTATGGGAGTTTGAAGAAAAACAACAGAAATCGAGAAATACATGCCTATTAAAATGCACATTTTATGTTGATATTAACGCTTGACTCAAGAGCCGTAACTTGTATACAAAAGAATGTTAGACTCTATTAAAAAATTTTTTTACATTTAATCACCAAAGATTTATTTAAATACATGCCCATCATCAATTCATCAACCGCAGAAATAGTAAAAAAAAGACTTAATAGCTTAGTAGATAAATTTGTGAAAATAAAATTAAGAATAAATGAATGAATAAATTAGGACATTTGCACTCGTAGGTACTAAAACACTTGAAAAACAGATTCTAAATGAGAACAGTGAGAAAAGAATGCATTTATAAATTTTTAGAGTGCCATCGCCGAGGGAAGCGTTGGACGTCTAAACAAGAAAATTTCGACAGAAAAGAGAAATCGGGTCAAACTAACAAAGTCTATGTTGCCCCGGCCCTGTCCGAACCAGAATTTTGGCTTGCACGCGGCCGTTATTACTTTTATTTGTCTCCTTCCTCTTCTGTTTCAAGTATTGTCTCTGAACTCTGGGCTACAAAATTTAGGATGACGCATTTTGGCACTGCAAACTCGCAGTCCAGGATTTACATATACCATTGACATGATGAATGGGAAAGGGCAACCTGATGGGAAAAAGGCATCGGTGCAATTATTTTTGGGAAGAACAATCCGAACGAATAGATCAAACATGTACAGTCAAGATTTCGCTTGAATTATTACGATATAAAAATCACAAGCAGTAACAATGATAACAATAAAAACCAAACGTTGTTTGCCACCAAGTTTTTCCCGTAAAAGCAAAGCTCAACGGACCATGTGAAACACTCTCTTGGTATACCGTCACCCGAGGGACTATAGCGCAGCAACAGCAGCAGTAAGAGCGCCCCGCGACTAATCGTTTAGCAAGAGAAACACCCCTACAGTACACAGACAAGGAGACTGCACCACGTGGTCACTGTACTTATTTCGCAGCATGCGATGGACGATGCTGGAGTGTCAGAAGAATTCGCGGGCCGTCGGCACGAGAAAAAGTGTCAAAGAAAATTAGGGGCAAGAGTGAGAAGGAGCACTTGGTCAAGCGCCTAGGAGCAGCTTTAAGCGTTTGTCCTTTTATTTCAGAGTATTATCATAGGACCAGTTCGTTTTGGTCTTTCGGCGTCTCTCGTGGATGTGTCTGTAGTGGATAATGTAAGCCTCGATGTAAGCTATACCCCTCCAGGAACACGGGCAAAATAAGAATCAAAGTCTAGATTTACTCAGGTAATTGGTGCTTGTGATTTAACAACTGTTGTGCAAGGGTCACACTACCTGCGTACAAATCAATGGAGATATAACCTTGAGTGTTAGTGTTGTTCGGGTGCTGCAAATTTTTGAGGCGGAGGTCTGCCGGGAAGCTGCGAGGAGCGGGACGAGTGCCGCGCCGGATAGGCTACGAGATTAACTGGCAGAGAACGGAGGATTTATTGACTTTCCGTGAATTCGTAAATTAATTTTAAAACCACGGGTGCGGCACAGGAGAGGAGCGAGGCCTATACGGGAGAGGAGAGAAGAGCAGAGCGAGGGGCGGACTATTCGTTTATCACTATCACTTGAATCAAAGGTTTTATTTGCGATGATTACAAACTTTACTAATTTAAGTGTTTTTCCAACTTCTCCTTCCTCCCTTGACTCTTGTTACTTTTATGCGGTGAACAATTTCATTGTTATTGTTGCTGCTGCTGCTGCTACTGCTGCTACTGCTATCTTAGAAGGATTGCTGGTTCGGAGAAACATTTGGCACCATCTCCTTTAACTTGAAACTCGAAGACTTCGCGGCGGCAAAACTTTTTAATTATAGAAGACCGAATGACACTAAGGAAGCGTGAGCTTTTAATCTAAAGGTGCTCCAAAGTATATATGTATATACATCTTTGCTCTTTCTTGTCTTTTATTCTTTTATTTTTTTTATTTTTTTTCCCATCTATTTTTCTCGTCGTTTTACCTGAAACGGCATTGGCCACTTTTCTTCTTCTTCTTCCTCTTTCTACTCCTCCATCTCTCTCGTCTCCTCTAGTTTGTCGACCACCGACTTTTCTCACTCGCCCCACTAGAGCTCCTGTAACTTTCATCGTCGTTATCATCGTCATCTCGATCATTTTAATGGGTAGCCCGTCCTTGCGGATTTCTCCCCCATACGTTTATTTTGATAATCTTCGGCTACACGAACGTCAGAGTAACGACACAACGAAGCAGTTGCGAGAGAGTGCATAGAGCACTGCACAGCATGAATTGTAAAAGCAACAGATATCGAACGGTCCGGAATTCGAATTAAGCCCCAGCAGTATTATAATTGCGGAAAATGCAGAGGGGCAGCTCAAGGGCAGCCAGTGTTGGAGAAAAGCTCCTTTCATACATAAAGAACGCTAGTATTACTCGAAACACACCTATCGTCCAGCGGTCCCGAATATGCCACCCAAAAGGTCGCGAAATTCGAATTGGCTACATGGGCAAAACCGCAAAAACTCAGTAACCTAAATCCCAAGTTTTTTAATCCAGTATCCTGGGAGACAGCGAGTTAATAATATAATAATTTAATAAATTATTATAAAAATAACAAGATAACCTGAATCCCCAGTTTTTTAACCCAGTAACCCGGGGACAGCGAGTTATTATTATATTAATTAAATTAAAAAAGCTAGGGATGCAGGTGACGTTGCTATTTGAATATTTTGCTCAAGTAATATATCAGCAACTCGTTATTCACCGAGTTACTGGGTTAAAAAGCTTGGAATGTAGCTTACTGGGTTTTTGCGGTTTTGCCCATACAACCAATTCGAATTAACCAATTCGAAAACTAGCGTTCTTTATGTGTGTATACATATGTATTTGTCACGTCAGAAAGGTTAGTCCTAGAGAATTCCCAAATCTGAAAGGAACTTTTCTCCAACACTGGGAGCAGCTTTCGTCGAATTGTTGTCGTCGTTGCGTTTCTACCGAGATCAGTGATTACGCGCAGGGACATCGGCACGCGACTTGAATATTCGTCGGCCACCGGCTCTCATCCTGCTACAGAGTCGTCCCCCTAGGAATAGAGGGAATTAGAAGAAGGGGAAAGTTTTGAAGGGGGTCGATGGACCATTGGAGATGACGAAGGAAGCACTGCTGCAGCCCTGGCCAGTACCGCGCTACCGAAACTTCAAAGCTGGGCGAATTTCTATACACGCTGGCGAGGATATGCGGTCGTGTGTTTCGGGTGACATTTATGATCAAAGATTACTTGGCAAGCGAACGGCGGGAGAGAAAGGGGGAGGGGTGCCAATCTAGTGAGCGCACGCGCCCAAACACGCGTGTTATACAGGGACACGCCAAGAAGAGGAGAAAAGAGAAAAAGAAAGATAGGAGGAGAAAGGGAGAAAGCACACTTAAAAAAGGAGAGAAGAGCGACGAAATAATTATGATCCCTGAAGCGAGGCGAGCGAGGCTGGTTCTTCTCTTCTTTATATTCTTTTATTTTGCACTCCTACATCCACGAAAATATTCCGTTGCTTTACTTTACTTTACATTGCTTTTTTTCTTGTCAGGTTAGGCATGAAAGAGTACATTATGAATTTATATTTATTGAACACAAAGAGTATATATGTATGTATATATCTTCCTATATTATATAGTTGTTTTGATAGTACTGACACGGTGGCGCAACGGTGGAGTTGCAGTTTTGTCGATCGCCAAAGTCAAGCAGCGATTGGCTCGGTTAGTACTTGGATGGGTGACCGTTCAAGTCTCGCCGTTAGCCTCGAGGTTTGCTTCAGCTGTTTTTTTTTTCAGGGATCGATTAACTGTTTCTCTTATGTTACGGAAGACGTGCGCGGGCGGTGTGCAGGAGTTCGGTCCTGGTGTGCCTATGCCCTACTCCTGGACATAGACACCCGGTCCGAACTCAGGCTATACACCGGGCCGTTCCGGATTGGATTTTGCCCCACCCCACAGGACTTATCATGGGCGAATACGGAACGGTTATTAGTCATCCCCTACCCCCTCCCATCCCTCTTCCCGTCCCTCTCCCAAGTGCTGAGTGCCCTGAGTAGTACCTTTAGAAAACAGCCAGACGCATAGCACAATAATATAAAAAAAAAAAATTGTTATTTTGAAAAGTTTCGCACCCCCCCCCCCCTAAAAAAAAAAAAATGTTATTTTGATAAGTTTTGCAGCACCCCCCTACCCCTTCCACAAAACAAGGTGAAATTTGCTTGATTTTTCTGTGATTTTGACCCAACGAAATTTAACCCCTCCCACTACCCCCCCGTACAATTTTCAAAGCCGCCGCCGCCCACACCAGCAGCCCAATAAATGATTTGTTTAATTCGACAGTACTATTTGTTATGTTATTATACTTAATTAAATTAAATTTCGTGATACAATTTTTTTTTTAATTTGTACGAGTCAAGTTTTTAGCAAATTTTCACATTTCCACTCTACCTTTGAGGTATGGTACCCTAGATTTTTTTTTTTATATTCTCGATAAGTTAATCAATTACATAATTTAATATAAATAATATTGCGATATGATAAAATTGTACTTAGACAAATAACAATAAGTAAACTTATTAAATATATAAATCGTGGTCCTCGCCGGTAGCCCTATGTACCATGAGAAAACAGAAATACCCTCTCCTTCTTTACTACAATGATTAAATTATTTCAATAAAATTTAACATTCTCTCTATAACCTACACCATGCGACGTACGCTGGAAAAAATTGAGATTTAATAAGAACTTTAATTCATCCTTATTCTAAAAACATGAATTGCATAACTTTAACGTGGATACCTATGATCCATCAAATGAAAAATCATAAAATTATTTTATCGATTTAATGAAAACTAAGAAACGTAAAAAAAAATTTTACGTAAAAATTACTGTGTACTTTTGTTTTGATGTACGTAAAAGTGTGTAAATTTTAAATCAATTATAGAATTTATTATATCACCAAGTCATAAGACAAGATACAAATAATTTTTTTTTTTATGTTTTATGCATCTATCTTTTATTTCAAATGATTTGAGAAATAAAATCGCAAATAATTAAATACCTCTACATTTATCGAAATGATGTATCCATGTTTTTATTTTATACGAAATGAAATAATGTCATCCTAAACTATATTTACTATTTCAGAATCATTATCACGTTCAATTTGTATATGAATTCTATTTATACTTTCTCATTTTGATAAAGCAACATATAATTGACCATGGAAAAATAACGGTTTTTTATGTGTAAACCAACAGTGTCAAAACTTTTTTCTTAAAGATTCTTAATAATCATGAAATACTCCAAGACTAATGAACATTGTTTTTTGCAAAAAATAAACGTTAATGTTAACAAAGTTATTTCGGGTGTAAAAACTCTTTCACCAATTTTCTCTCCAGTTATAAGTTTAGCTTTAATGTTATACTTCAATAATTTTGTCATTCGTAATCGTGTACCATTAACCACGGCTGTACTTGAATTTTGTATCAACATAACGATTGCTCCAACTATTAAACGAAGTTCATGAGGAGGCAGACCTTTACGAATATTATTTAAAATTTCTGCCGGAACCACATACCTATTGGAGCAGCAGACGGCGCATGGCACCGTGCCTTTATATATACGTCTAATTGTAGCTGCCATATTTTCTAAAGTAATTTTTGGAGATGCTTGAACGTAATGTGCTATTTTTCAAAATTTTTCAGCGTTTCGTCTTGACTGACTGAAAGGTTCAGTACCTTAAGTAAGCCGCGGCTATATCGATACATCGATAGATACTCCGGCACCTATTCTTTAACTGAATTCTTTGAACTTTTTTCTGATAAAAATTATTAGCTTCGATGACAATGCTATATTATGCAAAAACATTGCACAGAAACGTTGTTTTATTGATACTTCACACTAAAAACCGGTTTTTCCTACCTCGGGCACTTTTGCAACCTTGGAACACCCTCGGTAGGAAAAACAGCGTTCGCCACTCATGTGCATCCACCCTGGGGGGGTCCCAACGGTCCCTTGGGTATTATTGCTTCGCAAGCGCTCTCGGACCCCGGGACCGCCCTGGAAAGATGCACAAGTGTGACGAAAACTACTATTCAAATACGGCTAATAGCTGCCAGCCCTACTAAGCAGAAGAAGAAAGAGTCACAAGGATTACAATTATATTGATTGATCCCAAGTACACGGTGGTCTAGTGAACTAAGCGCTTGGCTGATAGTCCGTTTATTCGGGTTCAAATCTCCAAAATCTTATGATAAAAATTGATTGTCACGTGACCGAAGCCTTTTTATTCGTTGTGTGATTTGCGGAAGCGTCGATTTATAGATAATATTCTATCCAAAAATTGTTAAATAAAAGATTTGAATTAAAAAATAACGTCATTTGAGCGCGGAAAAATCCACCTTACAGGAATTATGTGAAAAAAAACGAGAAATAGAACACACAAAACTGAAAAAATAACAGTACTACTTATAATAGAAAAATATATATATGGTTATGAATATATTTGTCAGTAAAAAACAGCAGTAAATTTGAATAGTTTAAGATATCAAGAAGTTTTAAGAGTTTGGGATAGCCTTCTAATTTGTGTAAGTTCCTTTAAATTGTATACCTCCAGATAATTTATTGAAAAAATAATAAGCAAAAAAATTAATAGTCATAAGGCGAATTTTATGATTTTGAATTTTTTCAAAAAGTAGTGTCTTAAAGTATCATAGTTAATTTTTTCAAATCATATTATTAATGTTTCTTCTAATCCTGGCAAGTTGAACACAAATGCATTTTCCTTAATCGAGAGAGTGCACGAACCTCCTTGATTCATTATGTGGATGTTAAACTTGACATTTTCAGGCCAGAATCATCGAAATCAGTCGGAGAGTTTGTGAGATATGACTGATTATCAAAAAAATTGTATTCCTTTGATAAAAAAGAAACGAAATAATGTAGGAAGATGATTAAAAATGGAAAATAAAGCTATTTAAATTCTCAATCAGATATGACCATCAGGATGATTTAATTAAAAAAATTTTACCACGGTAATAGCAAAAAAACCACTTTTTGGACATGAAAAATCGTTGTAACAGCCTTAATAAGGTATAAAACATGAATTTTTTGTCCGAGCCGCTATGAGGATAAACAATCAAACATTTTGAGCCTTGGATCAATAAAACCGCTGAGAGGGTTTCTGAGATATGACTGATTACGTACGGACATACATATATACATACATACATACATACATAGACACAGACACACACACACACACACACACACACACACACACACACACACACACACACACACACACATATATATATATATATATATATATATATAAACACAGAGAGAGAGAGAAATATAGGAATTTTTTGTAATCATGTATTTTTATACTAAACAGTATAATGGCAGTTTTCGTCACGCAAGCACCATAGCGGCCAGGGCTATTTTGCTGCCCGAGGGACCGTAGGGTAACCCCGGTTGTTTGCGCTTATGTGGCGGATCCTACACTGAAAAAAATTTGGTCTGCTGGAGATACCACAGTTTGACGAGACGCATTTACGCTCACGCGCGGCTTACAAGTGGCGCCACAGGTAGTGCAAGA
>JAPYYV010012661.1:0-10199 GCA_030522625.1 Copidosoma aretas | reverse complement strand
ACGTCCCCCCCGTGATACAGCCTCACTAGGACCTCGAGTGGCAAAAGGGGTAACCTCGCGAGGTACTCATGAGCGCCCCATTAAGATGTCTGATCGGGTTCTTTGATAAATCATCTACGTGCGTTCCTTATTTTTTAAGCGTGTAAATATTCAGAATCAACTGATTCTTGTTAATGGTAGAAAACAGATGAATCTAGTACGAATAAATCAGGTATTTACATTAGTTGATGTTGTCACAATATTACTTTACTAATGATACTTCTTAAGAAAATTAGAGCTGTCAGTCGTTCTTTCTCAACCAAAGAAATAAATCAAGTTTTATTATAGCAAAATTAATTGGGGTAAGATAATAAAATTGAAAAAACGTGTGATGCTACATCTTTTTTAGTCTGATTTGTTGTGTCTCCTTAAATCCGTAGTAAATTTCGCTAAACTTAGGCTAAATTAATTAATATAAATGTAAAAAATATACGATTCATATTTAAATAAAGAAAGTAGAAATTGAATATTTTAAATAACATAGTTATAGAACTTATGGTCAAGATGATCTACTTGGTGAGGTAGGAAACTTGGGCTACCTCCGGACTGCCTTTGAAAAAACTGTAGGTTTATGTATGCACCCAGATACATTGTTTCATGAAGAATACTTTTTAATGAATATCAAGAAATTTTATTTTGCAAAAAAGTTTGGATACCCCTATAAAAATTACTATCAACAAAAATAAAAGGTCAGATAAAGTCGATGCGTTGAATGAAATTTTTTTAAGAAAATCTGAAGTCATTCTACAATGACAAAAAAAGTTGTGTTTGAGTGTATCGTTATACTTGCAAAGTTGTAGAATAAAAATGTAGAAACAGTTGAGTTTTATCTTTCATACGGAGAGAAAAATCATAGGACAGTACCATATGTGCATCTGGAAAAAGTCCCCGGTGAGCAGGCACTAGCAGTCGGACTATATAGTCGATGCCATGGCCATATGTAGACGACGAGTATACAGGCTGCGATATAGCTACGGAGCAATCGCATGGGACCATAAAAATTCATACAAATATACAGTCGAGTCCAGTCATGATGGTCATCGACCCAAGCCTTATTGAGAATAAAAATATTAATAAATGCAGAGCACATTATCTGCTACCAACCACATTGCCTTTTGCACAAAAAATCTTAGGTACTTAAACTTTTTTAGTAAACACTCTCAAAGGCAACATGTAACTATTTTACAAAAACTTAACAAAATTATTTGAAATAATGAAATTGCTGATGGTTATATCAAGTCCAAATTTGTAGAAAATAATAGTAAATCGTTAATAGATTCTGTGATGAGTAAGTGCTGTGATGTTGTCACAGTAAAATTATTTGTTGAACACTATAATTGTAGATTGTCTTTTATTACACGTGAATATTCAATTAAACTTTTAAATAAGTTCAACAATCTTTCATACCATCTTTCAAAGTGACATTTTGTAGACTCATCGATTGCAGGAGGGAACATTTGTGGACGGATTTGTGTTCTTAATCCTTCCGGAACGTCTTCCCAACAATTGAAGTATTGTAAATCTTTTGATGCTGGTGACCAATTTGACACACCTGGTATAAAAATAATTTATAAAACAACGATTATTATCAATAAATACATAGTTATAATGATAAATTATTTGCTAAGTAAAGAAAGGAATATATCAATAAAAAAAGTTATTTACTATCTCAAAATGAATGGCTTATTTATAAAATTTCATATCCTTGAGGCATGTACTTGTATTTTATATGAAAGTTCGTATTAAAATTGCGTTCGAGAACATACTGTATTTTAAATGATAATACATTCACAACAAAATTATTTTAACAAGCTTAAATGAAGAGCATAAATCATATAGTGAGAGATATTGAAAAATTTTTCACTATTCAAGTGCAATAATACAAATAATTTATTAGACGGAAATATTGGCCGAGTGTCAAAACAGCATCTCAGCCATCACCGAGGTTAAGAAATCCCGGCCGCGGTTACAATCTGGATAGGTGTCTGCTGCCGTCGCGTCTTAAAGCTTTAACAATTAGTGTGAACAAGTAGATATATAGCAGCAAAATTCAGAATGGTCCAAAAAAATTTTTTTGTGTAGATCTTGAGCCCGACAATAAGTATAACCAAGATATGACCGAAAAGTATTGGTGCGACCAGTCCAAAAAAAATGGTAAAAATGGCCAAAACAAGTTTTTTGCTTCTACCAGAAAAGCCGTCATTCGTTCTAATTAACCTTGTGGCTTCAAATTTTAATAAAACGTAGGTTTTGTGATTCTCAACAATCCCACTAAATTTTAAGGTGATGAGATGCAAACTTTTTCAAAACGTCAAAAAAAATAAAAAAAGGTTCTTCAAAAAAATGGCTCCAAAAAAGTTGTTCAAGCACATAGAGCCATTTTTCAAGGTGGTTTCTCTTTGTCTGTAGCTCATTTAACACTGGTTAAATTTTCGTATCCGTAACTGGGTTTCAAGTATCTTAAAACCGTATCGAAACATAGTGATTTTTCCCTAAGTACAAGCGTTGGCAAAAAGAGGGCGTGGATTACACCGGCGCGGGCGGCACGCTCCTGCCGACGCGGCCATCTGAGCTGAGCTTGCTATGTCACTATCCCCATATGGAAGACTACAACAGTGCTTTCTATCCTAAAACGTTCTCAGCCACGATTGATGAGTCACTTTCGACCAATTAGCATTCTATGCACCTTGGCAAAGGTGCTTGAGGCAGAAACACTCGAGAAAATATCTGCTTACATTAAAGAGCGTAGTCTTCCTAGCGACAGACAATCCGGCTTCCGTAAGCACAATGGCACTCATACAGCGCTTATCAGGATTTCCGATGATGTGCGGGAGGCTGGTGACAAGGACAAGTTGGTGACGCTGCTTGTCGCCATCAATTTTTCACGTGCATTTGATATGATTAACCATGAGCCACTTGTGTACAAGCTTGCATAAATGGGTTTTTCTCATGCTGCTTGCAACTGGATTTACAGTATTTTTAAGAGCAGGACGCATATTGACCTTGGCCCAGCAGGCGACGGCTCCAAGCCATTCTCTCGATCGTCTGGCATTCCTCAGGAAAGTCTGCTGTCGCCCCTCCTCTTTACGCTATACGTAAACGATGCTCACGATGTTCCAAAATAATGTAGATTTATTATGTATGCTGATGACTTAATATACTGCCATTCACCCTATAATGACGTTCTCACTATCTTCGAGCAGGTGACTACTGATCTCATGAGTCTATCTGCCTAAGCTGATATTAATACGCTTCCTAATAATTAGGATATAACCCATGCCATATGGTTAGATACTCGGCGTTACATTTCAAACTTACGAACTTTCCCGCCCGCAAAATTAATTATCGATACTATCCCAATTGATTACCGTGAAAGTGTGAAATTACTGGGTGTGTTAATTGACAGCTCACCTACCTGGTCCGAACAATCTGTGGCTACTTCCAAAAAATGCTATTCTGCTCCGTCACGTCTGCCCAGGTGTGGCGATTCAATTCCACGTGATATGCATCTTTCTCTGGTTAAATCTCTAGTCTTTTCTTATCTTAAATACTGCTCGGGGCTGTTTCTTGACCTTTTAGATAAACTCACACAAAAACTCCACCGATGCAAAAACTCAGCTCTACGCTATGCTACGGGCTTGAGAATATTCGATCACATCTCATCCACTCACGTCACCTTGAATATGTCTTACACACAGAGACGCAACTACTTAACCATTTGTTTACCGGCCTCTATCTTACGTTTTGCAAAGCCTAAATATATACATGACTGTCTTCAGATTAGACTTCCTGACAAACCCGAATTTTGATCTTGAAGTGACTAGAACACGTACCAACAGTTTTTCAACATTCTTTTCTTATCGAGGCTTGCAATATGTGGAATGGAAGAAAAACGCGCTCAAACCTAGACTTCTAAATTACTTGCGTGATCAAATGCACTAACAATTATCCATGCATTATGCGCGCCTTCTTCCCTGGGAAGAATTTTTAGATAAGTCGTAATCTCGATCGTATACATCTCTCTGTCTTGATTGTAAGTTTGTAATTTAAAAACCAGCGATCATATCTATTTTGTATTTCTATGTTTGTATATTGTTCTGTTATTGTATACATCTTACTATCTATATGTGCTAGCTCTAGTCATGTCTGCAACCACTGCGTGTTGTCTCTATTTTGCGTATCTTTTTATACTTTGACTCGTTTTATATTGTGTTAACATTTTATGAGTGTATTTTAAAATCTTGACTCCTTCTTTTCTAAGTGTTTTTTATTTCCGTGACTACTTTTATTGTACATGTACTTGAACAATGCTATCATGTTATGTATTTAACTTTTACTGTAGGTACACTATTATGGTATACACTTATCTTTAGTTGGAAGTAGAATAATACTTTAATATTAACATTGTTTGGACTAAGAAATCAAGCACTTTGGGCATATACCCATCACAGTTTACTTCTATTTTTTCTTATCGGTCCTCATATAAGTCGTGAACTCGAGTGTATACGTCTTTGTCAATCGTCAATGCAGTATTCGACGTTCAAACGTTATTTATCACCTCCACACGTTCACTGCTGGATCGACAAACCTTCAATACTACTGTTCATTTATTGAGCAGAGACCTGCTAACTTTCTGCCAGTAAAAGTGCGATACCGCAAGCGGTGCGGCGCAGACGCTGGTATTTTCGGGTACTTTAAGAAAAAACACTGTGTTTCGATGTGGTTTTAAGATACTTAAAATTAAGTTACGGATACGATACTAAAACTAGTGTTACATTATCCACGGATGAAAAAAAGCCATTTAAAAAAATGGCTCTATGTGGTCTACCAACTTTTTTAGAGCCATTTTTCGGAAGGACCTTTTTTCAGTTTTTCTTACGTTTTGCAAAAAGTTTGCGTCTGATCGTCTTAAAATTTGGTGGGATTGTTAAGAATCACAAACCCTACGTTAATTAGAAGCAAAAAGGTTAATTAGAACGCCACTTACAAATCATACAAAAACAGGGCAAAATTGGCATTTTTTGGCAATTTGCAGAAAAACGGCAAAGCTGTTTTAGGCTCACCATGGCTTATTTTGTTTGTCTTCAAATTCTGCATCTTTTTTATGTTTGAAATTTTTTTGTCCAAATTACGGCTTTTCCAGAAGAAGCGAAAAACCCGTTTTGACCATTTCAACCATTTTTTTGGGACTGGTTGCACCAATACTTTTCGGTCCTATTTTGGTTATGCTTATTGTTGGGCTCGAGATCTACACAAATAAATTTTTTTATGGTCTAGTCTGAATTTTCATGAAATAGGGGTGGTTTTCAGCTAGTTTGCTCACACTAGATTGCTTAGGTGTTTCTACACTCTTAAAAAAGTGTGCAGAAGGTGCACAAGAGTACGGTCTCGGTGTTAAGGCCGACAGAATTTAATCTAAGCATGGAGTTGGAACTAAGGCAATGCAGCGGGTCGTTCTGGGGCAGGTTTACCAGAATTTTTCCCACCGGGTGCTCCTGGGATTTTTTTCGCGCCACAAGCATAACCTTGGGAAAATGCAGAATGGTATGCGAAACGTGGGGCAGGAAAAAAATGAAAAAAATAATGATAAAGGTGCGGAGGGATACGTAAAAGCCCGGAAACGAATATACGAGGCTATCTACCAAACTCTCTAAATAACTCAATAATCTCTTATTAATAATTGTGGGCCTTGATTTAATTTCAGAAAGTTAAATGCACAATAAAAGGCGTTTACTTATTTTGAATACATTAATTTTGTATTTAAACTCTGTCTCCATAAGTTGCAATCATACAGCTGTTGTAATAAAATGAAGAGAAGACTGCCAAGTACGTTATAAAAAGAGCTGGTGGAGAAAATTAATAAGTATGTTTTGAATTAAAATTATTGTTACATTTAAATATGGCGTCTTGTGCATTTAGTGTACCAACATGTATACACCAGATGGTGCGATAGCTTCAGGACGCGTGTATGTTGGACAACTAATCAGTAAAATTTTAGTTGAAGAGAGCAGCGGTTTTTCGTTTCTTTTATGGACAATGCTCAGTTCACGTTCGTCCTTTTAGCTACACGCACTTGCACTAGGGGTATGCGTAGAATAAATAATACAATACAATACAATACTACATTAGTAATTGGTATGACAACGTAAGGCAGGTGCTGAGAGAATATCTCATGGGCAAGTTGGGAATTTGCTAGGTGCTCTCAAAAATTATTATTTAAAGTTAAAAGACACTAAGGGAGTAATATAAGGGATCAATAAACACGATAAAAACTACGTTTACTTTTCGTCTGATCTTTATGATAAGACTGAAGACATTAATTATTTAACCAAAGACCATTTTGTAGAATATCTAAAGAGGCTTCCTTCTAACAATTCTCTAGCAGATCTGGAGAACTTTCGCTATACTTTCCGGTCTCTTGTACACAGAAAGGGGGATCTAGATGGTATTGTAAAGTTTCATCAGTTGAGAGCTAACATAAGTGGGAAAGCCCTTGTCAAATCGTTTAAGTTAGCTAATGATTAGCTATACACTTTAGCTAAACTCACACTTATTAATCATCATTATGGTCAACAGTGCATAATTGGCAATTATATTAGTAGCATTTTCACTTGCAAGGTTATGAAATCAGAAGAGCGCTCAGAACTCGAACGCGTAAGAAAATCTTGAATTTGATGGAATCATTAAAGACTATTGAAGACCAGTTAGGTACCGGGCATTGATAAATCACGTCAACTGTAGCAAGTTCTATGGTAACATAAATAGGAATTGGCAAAAGTTCTTAAGTAGTAGATCTGATCTCCCATCTTTAATTCAGTTAAAACAATTTGTGGTTTTGCATATCATTACCTTCGAAGCCTGTGAAAACACCAATAGAGCTTTATAACCCCAAGGTAAACATGTAACCAAGCCAAACACTGTTTTTTCTCCTGATACTCAGTCAGCTTTAGAGGGTCAGGGGCTTGATAAGCCGGAAAACAAGGGAGTTCTTAAGTGTTTCGCTTGCGGCCATAAGCAATCTCTAAGCAAATGTAAGACCTTTGAAGGTTGGTTAGCAGATCAAGAAAGGCTTTAATAATCAACAAAGAAAAACTTTGTTTTAACTGTTTCGGTAAACAATTGAGAAAGTTAATACGGTTCAAAGCATAATTGCTCCACGTATGGTAGAAAACACCAATCTCTCCTGTATGCAGACAAACCATAGTCTAGTAAAGAAGTTCTCATCATTCTAAAACTGAATAATATCAAGGTTTAGGAGATTTTTTTGCCACTACCAGTACATGGTACCACAGGTGTTAGATTACTAGTTAGAACCCTAATTGATCAGTGCTCTAAGTGCTTAATTATTTTGAAGTGATTATGCGTCCGACTAAAACTTAAACGAAGCCAAGTTAATGCATCCATTACCAGGTCTGGTGGTACTCTTGCGGAAGGAGCTGAACGTTTACTCGATTTCAAGATACAACCACACATCTCCTCGCTATTTGAATCGGTAGTTAAAGCTAAGGTAATACATCGAGTGTCATCTTATGAACCAATTTGTTTGCCACATAAAATTTAGTGTGCCATTCTTAGAAGGAATAAAACTCGCAGGTTCTCAGTATGCAAGTGCTGATAACAACAATTTCAATCCAGGTGCCGACGTGTACGCCCAAATTATTGAAGGATCGGTTTTAGAGGATAAGCAGAATCAGCCTTTAGTCTCTCGCTTTCAACTCGGATGAATACTTTCTGGTTCTGTCGGATCTAATAATACTTGTGATTTCAGCACTACTTCATAACATCTACGGAAAGTTGATCAGCTTGCAGTATTGTTAAAGTGATTCTGGGAGTTTAAGGAATAAAGTATTATCTCTGCCATTTAAATGTCTCTAGAAGATGCAGCTTACGAAAAGAACTTTGTGAATAGCCACTCTCGGGACGATTCGGGTAGATACGATTATAGGGTTCACCTTTTTCAAATCTGATCCCTTATTGTATGATACAGCGAGAATTTAATCCAAATCGCATTCTCTTTTATTGTTTGGATCTCTTGAGCAAACATTTCTAAGTGACGATAAATTGGGTCAAGATTACGTTCAGTTCATAAAAAAGTATTTAGATCTGGATCATGTGTGTATAAACGATAGTACTTTAGATTCTGATTTCTGGTTTTCACTACATTATTGGGTAATTAGGCCACTGGATCAAGTAAAAAACTGCGTACGATCCTTAATGCATTTGCCAAATGCAAGTCAAATGTTTCCTCGAATGATATACTACATGTAGGTAATAATTTTTTTTCTACTTTAATAAAATTAACTTACAAGTGGAGAAAATAAACTTTTGCCTTTTCTTCAGGCATACAAAAAATGTTTAGACAAATATGGGCCGCACCTTCAGGTCCAGTGTATTCTTTGGAGAGAGAGAACTGTTTCAATGACCATCATACAGTTACGTACAGTTTAGCGTGTTCTTCCTTCTTAGCCTCCAGAGTGATTAAGCAGTTAGCTAAAAACATAAAGTATGATTTCCCCTGAGCGTCCAAGATTTCAAGTAATATACATGGACGATTTATTATCTGGTGTTCAAATCCTCGATCGAGCCGAGAAAAAGATAGCTTTATTGCAAGATATTATGATGTCGCCTGGGTTTTTGCTTTATAAATGGTCAGACAATGATGAATCTCTTCTCGCTAGCATCCGAGACTCCTGTCGATCAGATACAGCAACTCATCAGATAAAGAATAAAATTCCTGTTGTTGAAATTTCAAGTTTAGTAAAATGTACGTAGAAAGAAAGTTATGCATTTAAAATTAATCTTTCTGAATCACATAACTTGTGGACCAAAAGGTTAATACCGTTGGGTTGCCAGCACTTGTAGATATTTATTACAAAAGCATCATGCAGTCTCTGTGGTTATTGAAATCAGCGTGGAATTCAGAATTACCACAGGATGTTGTTAAACGGTAGCTTCATTGGTACGAAGAGATTCACATAATCAGTGAATTGAAAATTTTAAGTCGGAACCAATTTTATGTCGATTTATTGAAAGTAAAACTTTACGGATATGGTAATGCCTCTAAGCCGGCCTATGCCGCACTTATTTATACTAGAGACATCTGGACTAATTGCGTTCACGCCGTCTTACAGATGACTAAAACTAAGGTGGCCTTGATCGAAACCATCAGTGTTCCTCGACTGGAGATGTATGCAGCACAAGTATAAACCTAGCTGGTTCATAATTTGTTCATTAAATTGAACCAACGGTCAAATCTATTTAATCCTGGACAGAAGCCCAGGACGTGTTGCATTAGCTGCTAGCTCATCTCTCTTGTTGAGCAAAAGAGAGCCATTTAAATCGAAGAAAAAGAAAGAGCTTTTTTAATTTGATGTCAAGAAACAGCCGTTTCACAAAGAAAGGAAAAAAAGATTTTGTGTCTCGACGAGAGCAGTTTCAAAATTAGGGCAAGCAAGAGCTTTTCAGCTTATTATAGTTATGTTCGGTTTAGGGATCCGGGACGTGTTGGGACACTTTCGTGCTATTAAAAAGTATACACATATTTGAGATAGAGCCATAGTTATAGATATAAATTTGTACAGCACGAAAGTCCTCCAGAGAGTCCTGGGTCGCTAAACCGAGCACAACTAATACACCAAACTGGAATGGCTCTTTCTTGCTATTAAATGAAAAAGGCTCCTTCTTGCCTTCATTTTAAAAAAGGCTATTTTTTTAAACATGAAATTTAAAAGGCTTTTTTTTCATCCTGAATTTGAGAAGGCTTATTTTTTATAAGTGCGCTTCGAAGGATCATTGTTCAGCTAAGCCGACGATATACTATGAATATTACTTGGCTAATGTAAGTAGAGCATGAAAGTGCCTTTAGGGTGCTGTGTCCTATACATTTGATGAAACAGCATTGAGATATTTGTGTTAACTATTTGGACAATTTGTAGTAGATTTTCTTACAAGGAGGGGAAACGGAACTTCCGCACGAACGTGATATGACGCACAGTGGGACGAAACGGGTTTTTTTTCCGGAAATAAAATATCTCCAAAACGAATTAACCAATCTCCATGACTTTTTTTGGAGCTTACAGCTTATTCAACACAGAATATGGGAAAAGTGGTCCGGATTCCAAACATCCCCTTCAAGGGGGTGAAAACAACCCTTAAAGTAG
>JAPYYV010012660.1:0-10201 GCA_030522625.1 Copidosoma aretas | reverse complement strand
TGCATCTCTCTCGCACGTCTCCGCTGATTTGTTGGCTCGAAGTGGACGAGGGGCGAGGAGGGCAGGGGAGAGAGAGAGCCAACAAATCAGCGGAGACGTACGAGAGAGATGCATGCAAATCGCCGTCTTCCTTCTCTTTCTACCACCGTCCCCGGATCATGGCTCGCTTCCCTCCTCTATCTATATTATCTCTATGTTTTCGGAACGCTCGTCAGTTGCGAAAATCATTATTACATTAAACATCGCGAACTCTAATGAATTCCAATTATTTTTTACCTCTTAACAGTACAATGGAGATAATAATTTGTGATTTTGAGAGAAAAGTGCAGTCTGTGATAAGTAAAAATAATAATATCGTCAACATCTGCTAATCACGATAACTTAGTTTATTAAATGTTTCTGCCATCAAAGGGTGACAAAGTAGCAGATTGCTTGAATCTTATGTTACTGCAAAATAAAATTTCATCGCAGAATAGAGGAAAACCTTTTTTTTCACATGACACGATTTCTGACACGTTCGTTTTTTTCTTTTTTTGCTTTGGTCTTTTCAGCATCCGCTAACCAACAACCCTCGCTTCGCTCGGGTCGTAAATGTTGGCGGATGCTGAAAGCCTCTCGCCTTCGGCATATTATTACCTTGTATGACGTATATTAGTATATTATTATACCACTAATAGTAAGTAAACGAACTCTGTCTCGCCAGCCCGACGGTTTGTTTCCTTGGTTTTGACAATGCTGCCACTTTAAGGTTACTAAATTTCCTGCTCAAGCAGACTAGACACTATAGACTGCAGGAGGGACGAAAGTAAAACATGGCTGCGGCTGTGAAGCAGACGGTTCCTACGAGCTTTGTACGTTCTTGACTCGTGATTAATTAATTGACCACAAATTTTCGACCAGGCAGGAAGAACAATAGTATACATCACTTGGGACTAAAGTTGATCATCTTTCCCGGCGGCTTGCCCGAAAGATCAACTTTCGTCCCTAGGTGAGTAAAATGTACTATTAAGATTACCTAGATTTTTAGAGCACGACTGCACCACAAGTGCTTCATATTTTCATTGGAACAAAAAATTTAACATTACTCATAATCACTATCGAGGTGTAAAATCAATTTCGAACGTTAAATAAGAGCTATTATTTGTATAAAAAATAGCAAAAATTATTTCACCCATCTTGTTTAAGATTGAAAATTGATAAAAGTTGTAAATTTTTGACGGTTTTGCTAGGAAAAATATCTATGTTTGTGTTTTAAAATTAATCTAAAAAATAAATCTAAAATCTGAATTAGCAATGAAGCCTCGTGCGCACATATGTCTGAGAGGTGTAAAAACATTTTTATCGCGTGTGGTGCAGGAAAGCCCATTGTTGCGATGCACCCCTGGACTAACGTTGTCGAGGGCGACAAGCTGCACCTGACCTGCTCCGTGAAAGTCGGTGACCAGGGACTGAAGATCCTCTGGACATATCAGGACCACAACTACACCGCGCCCATGGGCAGGGTAAAGCTTAGCGAAGACAAAGAGCGCAGCATCAGCAATGCGCTCTTTGTCATCGAGGAGGCCAAGGAGACCGACAAGGGCACGATCTCCTGCACCGCCTACTACCCAGGCGTCACCAATCCTCTTCTCTGCAACGTAGCCTCGACAGTCGTCAGGGTCAAGGGCAAGCTCGACGCCATGTATCCATTCCTTGGCATTTGCGCTGAAGTCATCATCCTCTGCCTCATAATCGTCATTTACGAGAAGAAACGCAACAAGTCCGAGCTCGAAGAGTCAGATACCGACCAGAGTCCCGACACGTATGTATATTATAAACATTTCATTGCTATTTACGTCCATATTATCCTTACATCAATAAATTCCAACGCCGTATACGTACAACAAACGAGAAGCAAAAAAAGCTGTGCACTGGTAATATCGATGCCAAAGCTTGTGCACCTTTATCCTCCACACTCGGCCGGTCCAGCAACCTGATGTATTCCTCTCCACGGGTCGATACCACATTTTCCTCCTCCTCCTCCGCTTCAGCCTGAGTAGTATCCTGAGCTCGCCCAGTGGTCTGCAGCGGCAACGCTTTTCCAGGCTCTGCGCGGGACGACACCCTTATCTGCGGCGCGATCCCTCTTCTCCCTCGGCGCCGAAACGACCGCTGGATTTGCGACCGAGGTCAGCAGCCTCCCCCTCTCCGCCGCGCGTGTCCTTTCTCCCTGGGTACATATCCCCGCTGTATCGCGCGATTCCACCCCGCAGCAGTTTGTTTTTTCCGCCGATTTCGCTACCCCGCTCGCTTGGTTAAATCGAATGTCTTGCTCGGCGAAACAAGGAAAGTCGACGGGCTTATTTATTTTTGCAGCGCCCGCCGCCTCCTCCCTGTTTTCCTTTTCCACCTTATCGATCCAACTGTGGCCGAGGAAAACTTGTTTCGCCACCGTATTTTGCCACGGAATAAATATCACGAGCGCAATCCGTTCGATTAGGCTCTGATGAATCAAATGCATACGTCGATGGAGCAAATTTTAATGAACGGTCTTGCGATCCGATAACTAGTGTATCATGAAATTGAGTCAGGTTAACGTGTCCTCGACAAATTTTCAGTTGCAAAAAAAATTGTTTTGATTTGATTTTTCATACGATGATCTGTTAACTTTTCTGTATTTTTTTTGTTCACACAAATAGTAAGCCCACGCCCAACAAGGACTCTGACGTTAGGCAGAGAAAGTAAGAGCCACGAACTCGACAAATCCGAAGCGACGCAAGGAGGGAAAACGGAGCTGTAAAATACATCGTAAGAATGATTCTTTTGCAAAAGGAACCAAAATAAAAACCAACCAGCAAACACGTGAAATAAGTAAGCTCCACAAGTCTTTGGCTACCATACGTGCAACAACCATACGCTGTTGTGCAACAGGAGCCACAACATGCTGAGTCAGGATTAGTAGATCATCTTGATTTTACGATGCACATCGATAACTCGCAGCATTTGTATACGCAGAAACAAATAAGCTCTCAATGTGCATGAGATGGGTATTTATCATACGATTCGTGTTTTTTCCGAATCCACTCCGGCGTCGAGCGGCCTTTTTTCTCGATAAATTTATTGAGAGTAAAAATTATATAATATTTAAGAAGAAATTTATATGATTACTACTGTTAGATAAAAGCATGAGGTAAATTGGAAATCTAACCAAAATAAGCAGCAAGATATTTGTATCACGTAGATTCTTTTATTTTTTTTTGTTGGATATTTTTGGAGATTCTCAAAACTTGACATTTGACATGGAAGCTTTGATATTTGAAATCGAAATGCCGTAATCGTTGTTCAATATTTAGAAAATAAACATTGGAAATGGGGAAAATATCGAATAGAGAGGAAGAGAGTTTATTTATGTGTTGAAGAGTGAAAATTACCATGAGAATGTGTTCCGTTATAATTATTGTAATTATTATCATTATTATTATTATTATTGTTGTTGTTACAATAATTGCTTCTATAAATAGTGGCTGAATTTCTTCTTTCATTCTGCATTCTAAAATAGGGAAAAACAAATACCATTATCATAAAAATAAATACATACCTGAACTTCACACATAGGTATTTTTTGTGGCATTATTCGTATTGTAATTATCAAGAATAAGCAAAACAAGGAATAAAATAAAATAAAGTTCGTTTACCCGAGCTCGTGAACACTACTGTATTATCTCGGCACCTCGCCTGCTTATGTAATACTCGAGTAATAGCAACAAAAATCAATCGCGTGTATTGCTTCTATTTTTTAACAAATTAATGATCAAATATTGCCATTATTACTATTACCATGTAATAAATATTAATTATACACACAAGTCTACCGTCAAACGATCGTAATGGCGATCGCTACTGTCGTCAAAAGTACTTTTCTTTTTTGTCCCTTTTGAGTATTATGTTTACAACTTTAATTATTATCATTATTTGTATTATTATTATTATTATTATTATTATTATTACTACCGATGCGCTAAATATATCTCATTCGGGCTATATTTTAATACATCATTGAGACCAAACATCACGCTAGTGTTACTAAGTAGCACACGGATTTTCTGCGTGCACGGCCATGTGACTATATGATTAAAGAAATCTTAAAATAAAAAAATTAAAAAAAATAAGAAAAGACGAAAATAAGGTGGTTCCTTGTTTCTTTGGGAGATTGCGACTTGTATACATTATAATCTACACAAATTGACACTACCTTTAACTGTAAAAGCGATTTTATTATTACAAAATATCTTTGTATTAACGACTCTACTCTCAATCTGTTTCATAAAAAATGTCTTGTTACTGATTTTAGTTTCAATATACTAGTTGTTAGTATCCACGAAAAATGCGAAAATTCAATAAACTCATCTCTGATAGATAATGAAAATAAAAAACAATACATAGATAATGTAATTAAACTATTGTGAGGGTTGTGTGTTCACGCTTAACGATCTCCTGACGATACTCGAGAGTGTTTCATTACCCTTATATGCCTTTCAAGGTTTTTGAAGTAAGAATAAACGATATTGACACGTTAAACACGTTTGCCTTTGTGTTTTTTCCTTACATGAATCACCAATTTTTATATTTGATCATCCCGAATAATTTTTATTTCAATGTGATCCTCGATAAATATCTCAATATCATATTCATTTAGAAAAATGTATTAATGGTAGTAGAAAGTGAAGAATAGAGCAATATATTTCTGAAATGAATCGAAATACTTCAAGTGGGTTAAAAATGTACAAACATTTTATTCTCATTCGCAAATTCGCTTTTTATACATAGTTTGGAATGGGGAAACACTTTAATAAATGAATAAACTTAACAGTTATGTTAGAATTCTAATTTTCTTGTGAATTTCTTGAGTTTTATTATTAGATTAACTTATAAATTAAAAACGCTTTAATTACAGTAGCATTAAGTATAAGTACCAATCTAATTTACTGTAACTAAAGATCGAGCAAATATACACGCATGCCTCGTCAAGTGCCGCAGAAATGTGTATTCACGTAATTAATATTTATACATTTAAAAAAAAAAAAATTCTGTCATAGAATTAATTTATATATTACGTAAAAAAATAGTCTGCACACAAGTGACTGGCATTGTAGAGCATTTCACTTATTTACAAGTTAAAGCTAAAACTTTTGCAAGTTTTTGGGGTTCCTCAACATCCATAAATCTATGTGATAACTGTATAATATAACAAGTTTTACAGTACGATGTTAAACTCTTCTGCAACTTGCAACTTGAAGATAATCTTTTCACAATGGATCACGATAAAGTCGACAACAGTATCGTACACACCTCACATCTCACATACCTACGTTAGTAAAAATACAAATCAACGATGTCTTTTAACAATAAGTGTCATACATATTATGTACATACAGTGTCATTGCAAACTTATAATGGACACAAGATTGAGATGGGTGCGAATTCATGTACTTCTATATATCTTGTTCTACTTTGTCACGATTCGCGCGCTTCTCAATCCAAAACCTCCATAATCGAGTTCATAGGGAAGTAATATATATATTTATAAATAATACAAAAACATCTTCCTTCGTCTTTCTCGCAATACATCGAGCATTGCCGTAACTATATTTCATTATTGTCGTTTGTCCATGTATATTTACGCAGGTGATGAGTAACTTTCGTTGAAACACTTGCGCACAAACACACTTGTGACATCAGTTACTTGTGCTTCTGATTGCCATAGTCGACGTAAACGCGCACGACTTCGCCACTGTACTTGCGCTGGGGAGCCCCGGCACGTTGGCTGGGCATGAAATAAAAGTCAGGGGTTTGGGGTAGCGTTCCGCCGTTATGGCCGTTGAGACCCTTGCCGTTGTTGCTGTATCGGGGCATATTTCGTCGATCCTGGGTGTAATAACCCTGGCTGGGTCCACCGCCGGTGGGGGACATGCCGGTCGACGGCCTTGGCCCAGGCGCTCGAGGCAGACTGTAGGTGGCCCGGGGCCCCGTTGGCATCATCGCGCTCATGCTGTTCCTCTGCTGGGGCATCTGTTGTTGCATCTGCAACTGCATGTTGTTACCGGACGCCGGCTTTTGGTGGCCGTCGACTGCCGAGTGGCCGTTGGTCATCATCATCGACTCGCGGGCCCGCGAGAGGCTAGACATCGGCGGTGGCGGTGACTTCTCCTCCGTTTCGAACGCCTCGAAGGCGAAGTTCGTGTTCGCACTCGACGAGTAGTCCCGCCACGCGTTCTTGGCGATTAGTCGATCCTGCAACGGGAGGTATCGGTATAACGTTAGATCGTCGCGTTTTGTGTATTCATAGAAGTTATTACTCCCATATTCTCAACTAGGAATTTTATTTTTTGGTAATGTAATTTTAACGTCATGGTACTAGAAAATTGATAAGTTTAAAAGAACCAGTGACACGATGATTCTAGCGTTCCGATAAAATTTGTAAATATAACGAGCATAAGCAGTGAAATTTCATGATAAATCCCCGTGCATCTTACATAACTAATGTACAACTAAAATTTACAAGGCTCAAGTAAGTGTACAGCGAGACAAAAGGCATGCAGACCATCAGAGAGATGGACTAAAAATAAGCAGCAGGCAAGCGATAACGAGAGAAAGAGTGAGAGAGTATAAGCTGCGGCAGACGAGAGAACGAGAGATACCTGATGGATCTATATAGGTGAGAGAAATCGGATCTAACATTGTCGCACGCGCGCACAGAACAACGACACTCACTACCAATTTTGCGACGAGCGATGATGCATGTTCGGCGGTAAGTGCAACTGCTGTTGCTGTTGATGGTGATAGTGACGCAGGTCTTGCTGCTGTTGTTGCTGCTGTTGTTGCTGCTGGTGGAGATGATGATCGTTTTGCCGATGATGTTGGTGGTTGCGCGTGCCATTGCCATTGACCGAGGGGGCGTGATGGTGATTGGTCGTACGATGATGGTTATGGTGGTTGTGGTGTTGATGGTGATTGTGGTGATAGGGATTGTTGGACGGTGGCATCATAGTTCCGTTGCTGCTGTTGCCAGGTGGACTGGCCAGGGGCAGCGAGTACACCCTCTGATTGCGACGAATCGATTGTTTGATTCATTTTGAAAGAGAAGTCAACACGTACTCGCGTGCAATGATCGATCGACGATCGTGCGCGCGACGGCACATGCAAAAACACAAGCAAAGCACAACCTTTTTCGTTTTTTCCGTTTTCTTCTCCCTTTTTCTTTTTTTCAAGCACATCCTCGTCCTCTCTTCTGACTACTCCTCTTTCTCTCATTGCTATGCGATTTTTTTTATTTTTTGTTTTTCATTTCAGTTTCTTTCTCGCATGTAGTGCAAGCTTATTTCGAATTACTTGTAGATTTTGCAATCGATACAATGCTACAGTGACAAATATAGTTAAACAAGTTCAGCTAGCACACTCTTGAGGATTGAAGAAGGAAATGAAAAATGAAGGAAGAAAGAGAAGTTGAAGAAAATAAACAGGACATTGCCATCAAAATAAGAAAAAAAGAAAAAAATATTACGTCATTCATTAAAGAGATATTTCATCAGTTTCATTCCAAGCATGCAGAAATTAATTTAGAAGTACGGATTTCTCAACGAAATTTTTTAACGTGAGATATCAAGCGGGAGTATAAAAAATCAAAGATGCATACATCTATCGATCGAATGGTCGAGTGGTCGAGTCGTACCTTTGTCGTTCGCTTCTTGGAGGCCTTGTACATGGTGCAGCCAGCCTGGAATACCAAGAGGGCCACTAAGACGGCTACACTGCCTATAATAACGTACGCCTTCGTATCGCCCAAAAATAACCCTGCCATCAAAGAATTCTCGCTCCCTTGATTATCAAGGTCGTTCTCGTCCAAGTAGTTCTCTGTGAAAAAAAAGTCATCTCGAGTTAAGAATTTTGACCCTTCTTTCCCTTGATGGTGACATTTTTATGAAACGCACGTGTATGTGAGCGAAGTACGAGGTACTGCGGGTCGACCGTTAGTGCTCCAACTTTTCCCGTTACTAGAGCTTCCATTAGGGCGGCTTCAGCCATAGCCGCAGTATCCTGTGGCCTGAGAGCACGTCCCTTGATCTCGTTCTTATCGATGGCCAGGTTCATTTTCGCGATAATGCCGTTATTACCGTTCCTATCGAAATCATCGAAAAATAAACCGGCTTCTCAGATTACGGTGCTTCGCACAGTTATTAAAGTCCTTAAAGAGAAAATTACGCACTTGAGAAGTTCGTTGAGCTTCAGTTGATGGAAACCTGGGACCTTTTCCAGGGTTGGAGAGAAACTACCGGAAATCATGTTGGATATGTCCTCAAAGTCCGAGGAGCCTGGCATCGGCGCTCTGTAGCCGTCTCCGAGATTCACCAATCTTACTTCAACGTCATAGAATAGACGAGGAGGCGCTGGCGTTGTTGCCTCGTCCTCTTCTGACATGAGGATTCAAACATGTTTGTATTCAAGCCTCTCAAACGAAGTTACAAAAGCCATACGAGTGCAAAATTAACTCACCGTCTATACCGCAAGACTTGATGCAGACCTTTTGCGCAGAAACGATCGGCACGGTCTCGTGTTTGCGAATTTTTTTATTTACAGGATTAAAAGTACCGCCCTTGACGGGGAACATCAGGTAGAGACACTGATCGTCGGTGAAAGACAAGTCGCGGGAGTCCCCTGTATCTCTTTTCCTCGTAAATTTCAAAGTAGTCTCGCCGTTCTCGATACGACCGCTGAAGTTGAAAATGTCTTGCTGAGGATCTAAAACTGGTGAGTTGTAGCCGTTTACCCAAGTGTCCATAAGGAATGCTCTTCCACTGGTCTTGTCCACCCAGCCAAGAATAGCGTCCGTGTGTGACTGTATTAAAAAGTTTGCAGTCGTAATAGAGTGTTGCACAATTTACTTGGTTGAGCTTTATTGTTCGTACTTACCATTTTCTCGTCTTTCGAGAACGCGATACCTGTCCACGTATCGACGTTCTTTGTTATGATTGTGAAAGAAACTTCCTCCTGGAAAGAAATGTTTAGTCGTTATATATGAAAAAAGTCGACCAACGATTTTTTTTTTTTTTGCACGTACAGTCCTTGATTTGTATAACCACTTAATGCTATATTCGCACGTGTAATTTTCTGGTGAACAGTGTCGAGGATAGTGCCACTCCCCACCGCATCCTCCACCTTCCATCGTGACTCCTCCACCAAAATCTTCTTTTCCTTTCTCCTCTGAATCATTATTTTATTAGCCCGTTGAATATGGTTATTTTGAAAGTTAGTCTGATTTTTATGTACAAAGGTTTATATTACCGAAGAAATTGATTGTCGTTACACCTCGTTGAGATTTATGCCCGTGATATTTGAGTTCATCAGGTTTATAAAAGTCCTTAACGCTAACTTTACTATGCTCTACTCCACTTGCAGGTACGTGAATGTATTTACCCGGTTCTTGACCTTTAGCCCAAATTACCTGTCATCAATTTGACATTTTATATTTTTTAAACAGTTAAACACGACGCTCACTTTTCAAAAGAAAATTTCAATCGCACCTGCATGGCACCATCAACGATCTCATGGTCGCTGAAATGTTCATCGCTCGCCAGTTTACGCCTAAAAAGAATTGTGGTAACTCCATCCCTTTCAAAGCCCATAGCAGCTGTAAGGCTGTCCTTGCCACCCCAGAATGAGTCAGGATGAGGCGTTGACCTGTCACGCGTATAGTAATCGGCAACGCGGTGCTTCATTCCTTGCGCTGAACCAATAATTATGTCCGTGCAGTCCATTGGGTTGAAGTCATGCTTTGGGGTGTACTTGTGAAGTCCAACAGCTGGATGGCCAACTGTTTTTTACACACATTGTTGTTCTTATGCATTAACGGAAAAATCATTTAAAGCTCAGAGAGTACCGTTTGACTCTTATGCACCTAAGGTAGACGAAACTACTTTTTTTAATCAATGCATTTTGACCTACACACGATGGACACAGGTGTATTTGTAATAATGTACCAATCAATTGTAAATAATTATTGACAAATTAAAAAATGTACATTTATGACTCGAATAAATTTATTTTTCGCAATAGTCTTTGAAGAATGATACTGACACTTGTTACTATATTGGTGCACGAGCGAGTGTCTTAGTATGTAAACGTGTGTTAATGTACGTCATAAACAATATGAAACAATTTAATACAA
>JAPYYV010012659.1:0-10202 GCA_030522625.1 Copidosoma aretas | reverse complement strand
CAAATCAGGCGATTCTCCATGAGAAACCGTGCAAAGTTGACATTTTTTTGTTTCATTATTTTCTCAATACAGAGGCAACCGATAATCTTGAAATTTTGCTTGAATTTTTTCTCCAAACTTTTGAAGCTGTGCACAAATTTTTGTTTGAAACTGACTGTTAATTGCTTAAGGTAGTCAACCTCCTTAAGAATTTTGTCTTATCGACCAAGAGGCCAGATAATTGTTGCATTCTAAACGATAAAAGCGTCGTTATAATAAACGGCATTGGACTGAAAAACGATGAAATTGTTATAGTAGGCCGCAAATTCGAGAAAAAAATTGATATAGTAAGCTATCCTTTCCCATCGACAAACGTTGATATTTGTAAAGTAAAAGACATTTTAAGATTACAGGTTTTTTCTGCGCAAAATATTAAAAATAAATTATGTTTCTTTACTCACAATGACGAGAATTTTGTTGTGCCACTATTACATCACTCGTAAGTGTGACTTAACTTTGTATAATGAAACTTATTAATATTATAGGTTTTTGTGTTATATGTATTTACACACACATACCTACATGTATATGTATAAACATTGTGAGTTATACAATTAAGAAATACAAACATAAATAAGGTTATATTTTTGTTGATTTTTGAATACACGATCTATTTTTTTCATGAACAATAAGAATATAAATAAGAATATAAATAATAAGACTATTAAATATAAGAAAATGAGAGGTGGCTTTATTGCAATACGTATGCATAGAATATATGTATGTAGCGCCTATTTCTTTGATTTCATATCGTTTCTAGAATATTCCTCTATCGATAATATACCCATATATGTATGTGTATATGAGTATATAATTATTTGATATAGTGTATTATAAAATATTTTTAGATTGAGTGTTACAAAGAAATAAATTAATTTGTATACGTATCGACTCTGAATGTGTAGTTATCACATGAAAGTTTCACCTACGAGTAGGTTTGTTCATCTTACATCCCAGGTACGGTACAGTGAATGAAAGATTGTTTCTATGCACGTCTCTCGCCCTACTACTCTTTAAAGAGCATCAAATGCAACGTGCCCTATTTGAATGCGGCCTTTTTAGGGTAGTCACTGTTATGGTGAACTCACTTTGCACCCTCATAGGGAGAAAAATAGTATACGCCACTCGAGCACAAGCCTTCGTGCCCTTGTGCGCACTTTGCGCCCTTCGACTACTTTTCCGCCCACGGGCCCAAAGTATTTGGCGGGCACAAAGCGCCGCTTTGTGCTCTAGCAGCGTAATGTACTATTTCGTATTAAAATTTTATGCAATCGTAGTTTTACGTACCATCAAATTGACTATGCTAGAGATTATATTCATACAGATACAAAAAGGCTACGATAAACTGTCTGGTAACTAAGTCAAATAAAGACCACAACTTGACTTACTACAACAAAAGTTTATTACTCTTATTAATTTGACTACAAACCTTTTTTTAAGGTAGTTTTATCCCAATATACAGATATACTTAAGAAAAGTTAAATCCTTAAGTCAAATAGCATCTAATCATTTTCATAATAATATTTGCTATTGTCAACTTTGCGAGGTACACTGTAGATTTTTCTCAAATTTTTTCCTAATTTATTTATTAATTTATCGTGTAAATAAAAAACGAACACTATTTTCCATGCTAAATTTTTAATTATCATCCGATTACAATAAACAAAAGCTAGATTTTTTCTTTAACTAAATACCTACAAATTCACCATCTTTGATTTGCAGAAAAAAATTGTATTTATTATTAAAGTCCATTAATCTATTAACGTTTTTCTGAATTTCTATAAACAAATTAATTTTTAACATTAAATACGATTTTTCTATACAAATCGAGAATGATGAATTTAAAGGTATTTAGTTAAAGAAGAAATCTAGCTTTTGTATATTGTAATCCAATGATAATTGAAAATTTGACATGGAAAATAGTGTTCGTTTTTTATCTACACGATAAATTAATAAATAAATTAGGGAAAAATTTGAAAAAAATCTACAGTGTACCTCGGAAAGTTGACAATAGCACGTATTAATATGAAAATGATTTGATGCTATTTGACTTAAGGATTCAACTTTTCTCAAGTATATCTATATATTAGAATAGAACTACCTTAAATAAAAACAAGCGACATCTAGTATCTTATAGTAATCATGAAAATGAAACATTCATGATTTTTATATTATTTAAAATACAATCGCTAATCAACAAGAACAATTGACTTTTTTTTCAATAACGGACTGATAATACAATTTTTAATGCGAAAAAATTATAATCAACTCCTTGCTAACCACTGGCTAATTTCATGCTAAATCTTATTACATCTCGCGAACTTTCAATAACTTCACACTACCTTTCACTAACTCTCGCTAACTTCACGGTACTCTTGGCTATTTTTACACTAACTGTTTGCTACCTCCCGTTAAATCTTGCTAATTCCACGCTAACCTTACATGATGTAGCTTGCTTTTGATAAACAAATAAATACAAGCATGCCAAAACGAACGTATGAACTGAATTATTTTCTCCATATGTTCTTTTTGATATTATAAAAAAAAATTTATAATTTTGCAGATGGATTTTTTCGTTACATTTTATGATGATGTTTGTTTAACTGCACCACGTCTGTGGCTTGACGATTCGGCCAAAACGTTGTACTGGCCACCAAAGAAAAGCCTATCCGTAAAAGATTATACTAATTTAATTCTTGATGACGAGTGGCTTGAAATAATGTATAAAAGACGCCTCAGTCCCTTTAGTAAGTACACGGAGAGAAAAAGTATGGGCCAAACGTAGATTCGCATGCGAGAAAAGTCCACGGTGAGCGGGTGCTAGCATTCATACTATGCCGTTCATGTGCTGGCCGCCTGGACGCGATCAGTTTACGGCTTGCTTTTTTTCTATTGCCGTCATACGATTTGACTTGTAGGAGTGGGGGGGTCTCTTACTTTTAGCTTCTATCTTGTCTTTTCTATTTCTTTTGCACCTCGTACATTAGTGTTCATATAGGTAGTGCAGGGCGCGGGATTGAGGAGATACTTGTACGCTCTGATTTGCTGAAAATAAAGACATTGGGGAAGAAACTGGATACAGACCCTCTACACTAAGAAAAAAATTTCGTTAATTCAAATAAATACATTTATTTGATTTTTATATATTCAATTTAAATAATTCAATATTTGAGTTGAATGAATATTTATTAGATCCAAGTAAATTATTTTTTTGTTCGTTAATAACTAAATGTCAAAGAAAATTTTTTTTTGAAATAAGATAATATTTATTCAAAACAATAAAATAAAAACAAATAATTAATTTGCTCCCATTAAATAAAGTATTTATTTGATACAAACAAAGAAATACCTTGTTTCGTTCAAATAAGTAACATTTTAAAACATAGGAAATACATATTTAAACCAAATAAGTATTTACTATTATCGGTTCAGTCTACGATCAGTTTGACAAATAGTTATTCCAGTTAAATAAATATTTATTTGATTGTCACAGCATTGACTTAGTGAATTTCGGCAGACTATCTCGTTCTTTCAAATAAATACAATTGGAAACAAATAAATCATTTATTCGAATACAAACAAAGAAATATGTTATTCCATTCAAATAACTTACATTTTTAAAGGAAGAACATATATATTCAAACCAAATAAATTTTTACTATTATCGATACAGTCGACGATCAGTTTGACAAATATTTATTCAAGTTAAATAAATATTTATTTGATTGGCACAACATTGACTTAGTGAATTTTTGCAGAGTATCTTGATCTTTTAAATAAATAAAATTGGAAATAAATAAATCATTTATTCGAATAGAAACAAAGAAATATTTCATTCGATTTGAATAACTTACATTTTTAAAGGGATAAAATATGTATTCAAACCAAATAAATATTTACTATTATCGATGCAGTCAACGATCAGTTTGACAAATATTTATTCAAGTTAAATAAATATTTATTTGATTAGCACAGCATTGACGTAGTGAATTTTTGCAGAGTCTCTCGTTCTTTCAAATAAATAAAATGATAAACAATGACATATTGATTTATTCAAAATAATTAATATATTTTTTCGATGATATAATACGTAGAAATTTACTTACACTTAAAAAATATGTATGGAGCAGTATATTAGCTTTTATTTGACAATTCTTATCAAATATTTTATTTAATAATTATAGTTTTCACTTAAATCGATCTAGTGTTTGTTTAAATGAATCTCAATAAATATTTTTTTGATTTCAATGAATCATCATGCTGGCAATAAAAGCATATTTTATTAACAAAAATGAATATGTAATGTTTTTAAGGATCTATGTTTATTAGAATTTTTTTTCATCTTAAAATATTCTGTTATTAAAATGAATATTTATTTAAGTTAAGTTATAAACAGTGAAATGAAGTCATTTAACTGATCGTCAATAACGTTAAATGCATAATTATTTCACTAAAAATTAAGTTAATAAACTGATGATAAGTTTATTTCTTCGAATTAAATAATTTTTTCGTTTTTTTACTGGCTGTTGATAATTTGGCTACTTATTTGAAAATTATTTGTTTATTAGTTTGAAATGTCTTGAATTGAATCACTAGTATTGTTTTTTAGTATTAATATTGAAATTGACTGGAAATTTATCAAATGTAAGCTAATTATATCTAAAAAATATAGTAAGTATTTTCTACTTAAACTTTTAAGTATTTTTTTTACTTAATAATAATTTATTCGAATAATAATTTGAAAGATATATATATTAGCAGATTAATTGAAAAATAAAAAAGTCAGAGAAAAAAAAATTCAAGAATATTTATTGGATTTAAATAAATATTTATTTGAAAGCAACGTAAGACTATTTGTACAAGTTTTTTGCATTATCGAAGCATAACAGGTTTTAGGTCAGCGGTCTACGCGTTGAAATTCCGTGCAGAGGACATTCGTTTCGATCCCAATAAACTTCGGTTTTTTTCACCTAAAATTATTATTTTCAGATATTATATAATTAATCCTTCATTCTATAATAATATAAATAATATATAATCTTAATAATACAGCGATTGTGGTATTAATAATAATTAAATAATAATAAGATATCGACATACTAATTTCAAATAAAAATCTCTTCATTTCTAATATCTAATAATAAGCTTATTAGGGTGCCCGTACATGGATGACTGGAAGCCTGGAGACTGCCAGTCACGCGGCATATTTAAATATACTTTGAACTTTACTGATTGAAATTAGTGTATTTTTCAATTATCTTAAAAAAAAAATTATTTTCACCTTCTGAACATTACAACTTTACTTATAATACTATAATTCAATAAGGAGGTAGTAAAATAAGTAAGACTTTTGCCGGATTTCATTTTACTTGATAGGTTATGCAGATCGCACCCTTGCCATCGACCTTTTTAAGATTAACACAACAATTAATATCAAAACGTTTTTCCCGTTTTTTTGCCAAATAATGATTTTACTATTACCAAACGATTGAAAAAAAGTTTTTCTTTAGACTCTATGGGAAAAAGAGAGTTTTTCCAAGATGTTAAAATTCAACAGTTATTTAAATATGCCGCGTGACTGGTAGACTCCAGACTTCCAGTCATCCATGTACAGGCACCCTAAGACATTAAGATATATGATACTCACCTTCCTACATATCAAATACATGTAACCCCCTCCCCTTTAATACCTAAGTAGCCACATATAAGTATATATATGTATATATAAGATGAATATGTAATGCCAATGTTCTATATATCCCTGATCTAACACATACTAATAAATATATCGTTTCAAATGAATACTTATTTATTTTGTGATAAATTTTAATAGGTCTTATAAATGTTTATTTCATTCAAGACTACTAATTACAATAGAAAAAATATTTCATCAATCCAAATAAATATTTATTTAATTCGAGATTAGTACTTATTACAATAGAAAAAATATTTTATCGATCCAAATAAATATTTAGTTTATTCAAGACTACTACTTTTTACAATAGAAAAATATTTCATCAATCCAAATAAATATTTATTACATTTGAGACTACTACTTATTACAATAGAAAAAATATTTCATTAATTCAAATAAATATGTATTTCATTCGAGATTACTACTTATTACAATAGAAAAAATATTTCATCAATCCAAATAAATAATTATTTTATTCGAGACTACTACTTATTACAATAGAAAAAATATTTCATCAATCCAAATAAATATTTATTTATTCCAAAGATGCGTGATAGTTAATTTGATTCAATATTTATTTGATACAAATAGAATAGTATTTGTTGCAGATAAATCTATTTATTAAATCTGAATAAATAATTTAGTTGTTTGTATTCATATAAATTCTTTATTTAATTCAAAAAAAATTTATTTGTAAGAAGCAAATTTCTTTCTTAGTGTACCTCCAAGTCGAAACGCATGATGGCAATGGAAAAAAAGCAAATGCTTCGATGCCATTTTCCCTTAGCTATAGCGCAGGACCCTGACCGTAAACTCATCGCGTCTGGGCAGCCAGAGCATCAAATGTACAGAGTAAACATGCGCATATGCGTTCGGCCCATACTTTTTCTCTCCGCGTAGATAGCATATTGGTAACTAATTATCCGTTATTTCTTTGTTGCGAAAAATAAGTTTGAGTAAATTTTTGCAACTACTAATCAATCGACAACGATAGATTTGTAATACATAAATATTTACTGAGCTCGCTCGTATTCGCATTTTTCGTTTTTGTAGAATTTGAGGAAGCTAAGAAAATAGAAAAAACTTGTCAGTTCGTGAGTACTAACGAAGACACTGATGTCATCATTGACAAATCTTTGAACATTCGAAAGAAAAAAAGAGTGCCAAAAAAAAACAAGCGCTACAAGTCCGATGATAACGACAGTTCGCAAGAGTCTGACGATTCAAGCGGTAAATATTGATATTTATTTTGAATCTGATTCAGTGTGAATGTTTTCTACTGCGCATGATAAAAAGTAATGTGTAGCTTGGTGAGTTGCTTCTTTTAAAATAAATAAAAAGTTGTAGGTAAGCCGGTTTGTAAGATAGCAAAATTGACAAGAGAACCACCAAGACCGTCAGAAAATGTTAGCAAACAGATGCAAGGTACTGTCGGCGGTGTCGCATCGTCAGACATTATGAACGGGCTTAGCGTTTTGCACACTGAGCCGCCACGTAAGTTCTGGTTATGTTCATAAAATTGTTATTTCCCATTTCACCGTAATTTCTCGACCATTTTTTGTTCAGCTTTAAAAAACCATTCACTCCGAAATTTTACTGTAAAAATTAAGAAGGTGCATGAAATTTGACCTTTAAATTTTTTAAAATGCCTCAAGGTTGTATTAGCATATATGACCGTACCTATATGGCGCTTTAGGTGATTCGGAGTGACGAGTTACAATCAACTCGATAGTACTCGAAGAGTTGTGAATCGAAAACTCCGAAAACATTCAGGAATGTTCCCCAGAGCCCTTTTAAGTGGCTTCGGCGTTTGGTGCCGTATCAAGCGAGGAGCCCTCGATTATACGTATATATAATGAGACAGATTTTTTACTTATTTTTATAACAATTAGTTTCCTTAACCTTATCTTAAATGAAAAAAGTAGAAACTGCTTTAAAAAACCGCTGCCAATAAATTAGCACAAAGCTTTCTCAACAACTTTCTTCTGCGATTATTTAACTAAAAAAAGATTAAATAAATTATCAAAATTATTTAAAATGTAAAAAAAATGTATTTTTATGCTCTAGAATGTGAAATTATTTTGAAAATAAGATTATAATTTTTATCCGAATAGTACAAAAAGTATTCTTGAATTTTTTTTTATTAAATACGATTAAACAAATAAATTTAACTTATCACTGACATCGATAGACATAGTATAACTATCTTGTAGCTAGAATACTAAATTTTATGAAGCTGTTTCATTATCTGTAGAATATAATTATGTACGAAATCAAATTAAAATTTTTTTACTCAAAAAACAGCAAGAACCGTTTTTTAGTATCGAAAACCTTTATAACAACCTTAATAGGGTATAAACAGTCACATTTTTTTGTAAACCTACACGAGGATATGAAAAAATAAAACACTTTGAGCCCTACCTAATCAAAATCATTTGGAGGCTTTCGTAGATACGACTGGTAAAAGAGTAAAAATTGTAGATTTTCTTTAATACAAAGAAACGACAGAACGTAAAAAATAAATTTTTTAAATTTATATGAAGCTGTTGTACTGTTCTATGAGGTAAAACTATTAAGGAAATGGAAATTAAATTTTTTTACCCCATATGTAGCAAAAAATCGCGTTTTAGACATCAAAAATTGTTGTAAAAACTTTAATAAGGTACAAAACTTAAATTCATTTTTCAAACCTTTGTAAGGATATAAAAACAAACAGTTTCAACCGTGAATCATAAAAATCACTTGAAGAATTTCTAAGATATGACAGATTTCCCACAAAAATCTGAGTATTTCTTCAATAAAAACTAAACAAAAGATCTAATCATGATAATTAAAAATGGAAAATTTAGCTATTTTGATCCTCCATCAGATGTAACTATTTAGAAATTTAAATCTAATTTTTTTGACTCTTACAAGAGTAAAAAAAAAAAAACGTTTTTTGGACCAAAAAAATCGATATAAAAACCCTCATAAGGTATGAAAGATAAATTTTTTTTCAAACCGATATAAGAATATGAAATGAAACATTTTAAACTTTGTATCATAGAAATTACTTAATGGGTTTCCATGATATAACAGATTTTCAACAAAAATCTTAGTATTTCTTCAATAAAAACTAAACAAAACACTTATCAAGATTATTTTAAATGGAAAATATAGCTCTTTTGATCCTCTATTAGATGTTACTATTTAGGAATTTAAATTCAATTTTTTTGACGCTCAAAAAAGTAAAAAATCCGATTTTTCACCATAAAAATAGATATAGAAACCTTAATAACGTATAAAACTTTAATTTTCTTCCCGAGCCTCCATAAGGATAAAAAAACAAATATTTTAAGCACAAAATCATTCGAATCAACAGTTGGGTTCCTAAAATATGACTGATTACATACACACCCACACACAAACCCACAGATAGACTTTTTCTAAAAATGGTATTTTTTCATTCTAGTCAATGTCTAAGGCATTTGTAACGTATTTCCATAAAAATTTTTTTGTACTGAAACAAAGCTTCCTCTATGAGAAAGCAAAACTGTAAGTTATTTATTGAAAGGAAAATGAGAGTGATATTGTCATCTGCGCATGCGCTGAAGACAACGGAATACTTTCTTCTCAATTTACTCAAAATCTAAGTCGTCAACATACCATTTTTATGATTCTAATAGAAGCAGCAAAAAAAAAATATAAGTTAGTCTTAGATTTACAAAGATGCAGCAGCTCAGTTTTTCGCATAAGTAATTTTAATGTCCGTTCCATAAGGCACAGTGTTGACATGAACATTTTTCAAGCTTGATTCTCTCGAAAATAAAGTCATCATCTAGGCTGTTTCTTTTTCGATGTGTAATCTAGGATCAATAAATAACAATATCGCCAATTTTCAGACCATTACATCAGATAGATGAAAAACGATGAAGCCACCTTAATTCCCATAGTATTCCTCATATTGCGATAATTTTTTTTACTCAGTAAATATCATATCCTAAAAAGGAACAAATTGTACAACTTGAATTAACAAAAGTCTATTACAAATATTTGAAAATCAAATTATTTCCAGTGCACATTCATTTGTTTATGTCTAAAAAATACTTGTATAAAATTGCAGATCATGATAAACATTAAAAAAAAATGTTGAAGCAGATGTAAAAATGCGTCGCGCAGATTCAAGGATGATTCTGCACACTTTTGTTAATCTGTTGAAAAAGTTTTTCAATATATGGGGCCCTAAAATCATAGTCTCGTCAGAATGTAATAGGCTTTCATTGTATCACTTACTCAATGACATAATACTATTTTTTCCATGTTTAGATGAAATACATGGTAAAATATGCTGCCCATAGGTAAATACATGTGAATTGACAAAAGAAACATAATAAAATTTGTCAAATACTATAGGAATCTAAGGGCTCTGGGGAAGATTCCTGAAATTTCTGCGATTTTTTTATTAATAACTCTTCGAGTACTAGTAAGT
>JAPYYV010012658.1:0-11647 GCA_030522625.1 Copidosoma aretas | reverse complement strand
TGTTACCCAACCACGGGAGGGCACTTCAGTTTTACATGGAGAGGATATATCCTCCAATGCTTAAGGAATTTTTTCGCCACCTGGCCTATGCTGACTGTGGTTCTAGAAGCGTCTATATTCGTTGCTATTATACATTGGAGTGTTCACTGTTTGGTGAATCCTATGGAGTGGCCTTTGATGTTACGAAAACGTCACCGTGGAGGCGATCGATCTAAAAAATAATTCTTAGAAACAGAGTGAGAAAAAAGATGCCACGGGCGACTTTAAAATACAAGGAAAGCCATCTGCTGTGTCCCAACCAGCTTTATAAAGTGCCTCCAGCGACAAAAACTTGAAAAGCGATATAGTTGGGACAAACAAATCTGATTGCTATACAAACTGCAGGCAGCAATGTCAACTTGATTCTTAAAAACTGTTTTTCGCGGAGTAACAGATGATTTTTAGTATCGGGTATATTTTTATTTAGGACAAATTATTTATTTGACTTTCTCAGCGATGGAAAAATGGATGAACCTCTCGTATGCTTCTATAAAGAGTAGCATGTACAACTTGTTTCCATATGATAATTTTAATACTGATTAAAAATAACTCATAAAATTTCCAAACCATCTTGATACGCAGCACAAAGATCATTATGAGTGTTACAACTTGCTCGTTACAATGAAAAATCTCTGATTATTTTATAACTGTAGCAAATGCATTGGATAGAACTTGGAAGTAGAAATCTAAAAACAAAAATACCAAGCAGTGAAAATCAAGAATACATTGCTGTGTCCTAATTGTATCAATCAGCTTGTTAATCCCAAAAATCATATCTCAAATTTTTGTCGCTAGAGGCGCTGAAGCTGGTTAGAACACAGAGAATGATACATGTACTATACGTGAGCGCTGTCGTTGCCAACACGCATAACTTGTAAAATCGTCACGTTTCAAATTTTTAATTAATCTGTACTTGGGTGCTCTAATGAGTTTAAAGAAGTGCTTTACTGTGTCTAATTATGCATACCCTCTACACCACTGTATATGTAAGTATACATGCAAAATACATACCCTATGTACGTACAGCACTTTGCTTGTATACTAGCCTTTGAACTGCGACTCCCAGGCAAACGTCACGTCCGCGTAATCAGAGAGGATCGTCTTTCCCTTTCTGGATACACACGTACACGGATTATATTAGGTATACATATCGCGACGGTAGTTCTATTTTCAACCAAAGTTTTGTTTTTTGGGTGCCTAGTAGCTACGATAATATATTATTGATGTGTTCACTTTTTTTCTGTTACGGAGACATGAGCACATTGGTATTTTCTAAGTAGTTTCGTTAGGCAGGTGAATTTTTGGTCTTTAGCGTCCATATCTTATGTAAAAACCCTAAATCAATGCATAATGTATTAATTTTACTCAGAATCCCGCCTATACTCATTCAAAAAAAGTTTCTAAATAAAAAAAAAAAAAAAAAAAATTAGTACCTATACGTCTTTTAACGCTGTAATTTTTTTTAATTTGATAAATTATTATGTAAAAAAGAAAAAAAAAAAAAAAAAAAAAAAAAAAAAAAAAAAAAAAAACAGTGTTACATTCATACAACTTTTCTGTACGTATACGAGTCATACAAAGCTTTTGTCCATTTTGGTGTTTTTCCATCAGCATTCGATGTATAGTAAAATGACAGCGATAATTGGCTACATGAAAAAAAAAGATGAATCTGTTTAAGAAGTTCTTCATCTACCATGGATAAATATATTTTATTATTTTCCATCTCTTTGAGGACTACTTTTTTTTTTAAAGTTAGCATGATATTAACGGTCGAGCACTTGCGAATTCTTTTTAATGCTCTTACAAAACTTATAAACTGTTAAAGTAATATTTTTTTCTCTATTTCACTTATTGAGTAATACCTGTTTGCTCGTGTGAGGTTAACTTTTCTTGACAGTTATCCAAGTCTATACTCACAGCAAGCACGCATTATCATCTCATTAACTTAATCTTCCCAAATTTTCCGTAGTAGATTATGAAGCTAAACCAAACGCCTAACGTCAACGTACAAGCTTTTTGAGTATGAAAGAGTCAAAACCACAGTAACTCTGTGAGCGATAACTTTGAGGATTCTTCAACGAGATTTTTCAATCCTAGACAATAATAGGTAAGTTTTTGTTTTGCGCACAATAAATAAAATTTGACGAGCAGTCTTTAAATGTTTGTAAGTGAATTGTCTCTCGTAGTGAATGGGAAAAACCGTCTACTCGCAAACAAGGAAACCTCTCTCAAAGCGAAAAAAGAAGTGAGATCAAGTTACGTGCTACGAGAAAAGTTACTCACAGAAATTTAGGTGTGTAGAAATTATCTATTTTATACGAACTACGTACGCTATGTGTCAAATAACTTCTTTTTGTTGTATTCGTAAGCATGAAATCGAATTCTATACAGTAAAGACAATAAATACGTCCATAAGGCATGTGCTAAGAATACCCTCAGAAAACTATAGTATATATTAACTACGAGATTTAGCTCCTCAAACAAGTATGATAAAGAACTTGGATCAATGCATAATTGTTACGATATAGTTAATAATAAGTCAAAATAAAAACTTTAAAAACTCTCCAAGCATGCTAAGTTATTATTTTTTAATCAGCAATATTTCAAAAAGAATGCATTAGATGACAACTATGTTATAGTTCGTCTTGATAGGCTAATTTTTGTAGCGTATTTATTCGGCAATATATTTTTAAAGTACTGAGTATACAACGTTTAATACCAATTGTTTTTGAAAATATTTATCAACATACATGTTTGTTTCAAGTCCCCAATAGTACATTACATTACTCTCTCGTATGCCAACAGATGACAAACAACTTTTCCAACGAATCTCTCATCACAATACCATACTAACCCCTCGAACGATGGACTAAAATTTGCGAGAAGGAAGACAAAGGTATTTGTCAAACCCACAGATTTGCAGCGACTATAGTCTTCATTACGCATCGATTACAAGTATGGTGAACGATAATCATCGGGGTGCCAATTCGCACCACCTAGTTTACCGCAGCTACAGTTATTCCGAAGTCTCCCAAAACGATGATTACGAAGGCAATGAAAGCCCCGAGCCCCCACATCCGTGCCCCACTTGTAACACAGTTTTTCCCACTTTCATTGAGTTTGCGACGCACAAGAGCTCCAAGCACACCTTCCGCTGCGAAATATGTTTTGTGGCTTTTCACCGCAATGACGCCCTGATGAAGCACATGGATTCTCCCCACATTTACCAATGCGAAAAGTCCAGGGACACGTGTGTACAAATTTTTACCAATCTCCATGATCTCTCAATGCACGAGCTCGACGTCCATACCTTCCGCTGCCCCGAGTGCCGACAAGTTTTCCCCTCGAGTAAAATTCGTACGGAGCATCTACTCGCCGAGCACCTTCGCTACTGAGTCATTTGTTTCATCAACTTTTATAAGAGTCAAGATTCTCGACGTGAATTCTGTATTTAGACGATATCATTACTTACACTGCAATACGTATCTAAATATTTCGTACGTATCACAATCGACAGCACTGTTCCAGAGATATGAAGCGATTATTGCGGGTTTTTCCATAATTACTGTTTAGAATATAAATGATTATAAACACTTTTGAACGTAAAATTGAAAGATGTCGGTGTGGTCAGGTCAGAATAAGGACCTTAACAATCAATGTATGTGCTTTACTATTATACTCCATAAAGGATCAATGAATAAAATAAAAATTTAATACAATTATACTCAAGTGTGATTTGTAGAGATGATGGAAGTTAGTTCAAAGATTTTTTTTAGGATTTTTACCTAAAAACTTAAATACTATCGTGAAGTATGAATGTATGAAAAATATTTTCTACTATTCATGATTATACAAAGATAATTTTTATAATTGTGGTTATTGTTACAGTGATTATTATCATCATAATCGAACATTATTTTAAGTGCTTCTAACTGAAACTATCATGAGCTTAATATAGACCTTGACGTATATCTTTGGTTGCAGAAGTAAAACTTTGACTGACTTGTCGTTGAGTAACTAGTTTAAATTTCTATTTTAAGATGTTACTAATATTTTAGAAAAAATCACAACATACAATTCATCAGGTGAAAATAATTTGGATTTACTAATGATTAGTAGATAAATATAATCATACAATCGAATGTCACAGCAACATAAGTATTCTAAATAATAACGATGATTATAGTAGGATGTAACAAAGGCCTAAGTATAAGAAACCTTAACCCTGGCACATCTTTAACAGTGTCATGTGAGAAAATCTTGTAAATTCCCTTGATCTCCGTTATGACCTCAATATGAAATATAAATAACAGTAGAAGCAGCTATTAGAACTGACGTAGGGAGTGGTTTAGAGTAAAAAGTCATAACATGTCTCTGACTGCGAGGATAAAAATTATGCCTAAATAAGCTTCTACTAATAAATCTAGGTAACGTATGGAATTTAGCTAGTCCCAGTTGCCTTTACAGTGTAATCCATTTATTAAGTTTCAAAGCTTGCATCTGCACTCTCTAATATTAGGATAACATGAAGGCGATGGAGTCTGAGATTTTTTTAAGTAAATGATTCTGGATCAGGAAAACTTTACAGAACTGAGTGACCGTTCCATCCTCCGAGAAAACCACAGGAACCATATTTATTGGTAAGTTAAATGCATTTGTACTTGTAGTATCTGGCTAGTACCACACATGAAATTCTAACGCGGAAAGGACACAAGGTGTACAAGTTGCTTATTAGTATCCCGAGACATAAATCCCGTACTTTTAAGATATAGAATAATTAGATAATTTAACGCAAAAGACTACGCTACTATAAGTAAAGGCAATGGCACCACCAAGTAAACGACACATCGAAAATTGGCTTAGTTTTAAGACGTTATTTGTGTTGAACTATAATGAAAAGAGTCAAGTTGACGTCATGTTACGTCGACTTTTCGATACATCGCTTACTTGGTTAGAGCCCCATTAAGCTAGCCACTCTGAGATCATCGCCAGAACAATAGCTATTTTCACAGTAACTGCCTAGGGCTATAATGACAACACTATATGCTGTTATTGATGACTCACTTTGGCACATATATAAGTTTGCTTCACTTGCACACAAAAACTATAGCCGAACACTTATTCACTCCCAAAAACCTACAAATACGCACAATTTTTGTCCTCGAGTGATGTGCACATTTTCGTCATTGGATTATAAGTACTCACCTTTGACTCGAATAAGGCAATCGTTCCTCGAGCACTCTATAACCTCATGTGATCGAGCGAAAAATTAAATTGTGTACCTTCGTTTAAAAAATAGTATTTTTTGGGGATTCGTATTGCACACACTTGATAGCATTGGTCAGGCGGGTGTTGCTTAACCACTGCATCTAAATTTAGACGATGAGAAAACACCTATTATGAACTATATCTGTTTCGTCGTACATATTATAAATACAGAGACTATTCGTGTAGTAAGTGCTATCATCTTTTGAGCGTCCGACCGAATATATCACTGTTTTTTGGATTCTTCTTTTAAACAATTGATAGTATAAACTAGTTAATAATTTCCACGCAGACAGTTTTTGTACACCACAACGTCAAGTATAGTATCCATACAAACCCACGTAACAATAGTATCCAGTAATCGAAGTATAGGAACGGTAAGCTGATTTTTTTTTATTTAATTATTATATTAAATATATACAAATGATCGATATTTCAAATCTTGACTATTACCTATATAAAACATGGTTAATGTACAAAAAAAAATTTTGACTAAATAAATTTAAATACTCAATAATATCAAACGTTTTTCCTACCTCGGGCGTTTTTGAGTGGTTGCTTGCTGTGCCCTTGTTAGGAAAAACAGTATCAACCACTAATGTGTATCCAGCCAGGAAGATCACAACCAGGGCTGTAAAAAGACCACGTCCATTTTTTTGGACGGTCTTTGGACGGTCCATGGACGATCCATGGACGCATATAAAATTAGACACATGGTCCAAAAAAGAGTAATTAAAAGATATTTGGACGAGCTTTTGGACAAAAAAAAATAGACCGTCTTTTTACAGATATATAGGTAAGCTAGCTATATATATGTGCACATATACATAAACGTATACAGTACTCACATATAGGTGATGTGTATACATCATGTGCTCGCGCAGGTTCGAGTTTACTTGACACGGCTACTACTTCTATAACCACGGTTCTTTCGCGTTTTATTCTGTTTTTTGCCCTGACTCTTGTGTTCGAGTAAAAACATCAGTCTCACTTTGTATTAAAAATTAACTGCACCATAATCTGTATAATATTGACATTAAATTTAAAAAAAATTGAGACTGACTTAATTTAATACTAACTATTATAACAATAGTCAAGTAGCTGATTAAAAAAATAATGTATTACAAAATGTGTTACAAAAATAATGTATTACAAAAAAAAAAAATACAAAATATTTTGCACTGATGTCAAAGTTTAAAACATATGTTTTTGTTCTTTCAATCGATTAAAAACTTTACTTGTAATTTTATGTATTTTATTTAAAACATTAAACATTAAAGCATGAATTTTGAATTTTCCAATTAATTGATGGTTTTCGACTGATTTATTTTTGGACCGTCCAAGTCATGGACGAATGAAAAATAGGCCGGCTTTTTCAATTTTAAAAATTAGGTTGTCCGGTCCAAACGGTCCGTGGACGGTCTTTTTTGTAGTAGACGGACCGATCTAAAAAAGACGGTCTTTTTACAGCCCTGAATTTACAACAGTCCCTCGGGCTCAGAGATTGCCCTGAATAAATGCACATTATTGACAAAAACTAATATTTCTACCCACAATAACTCACTGAGAGTTATCATTTTATTCGTTCAGCTGTAATTTACAATATTTTTTCAATTAAACACACTTGACAGAATAGAGACCAAAGCTCAAATCCATTGCCATTTGATTTCAAGTGCGTCTGTCTATCTACAAACCCACCTATACATCCAAAATTATTACACGCTGAAAATTTTTTATAATATAACAAATATTTCTTAACGAACAAAAAAATGTTCATGTTGTAGAATCTCAGTGTCAACATTAACTTGACAACGGCGACAAAAAGCTACAATTAAACCGATAGAATAGCAGCTGGACTATAGTGTACTAATATAGATATAGATCATGTCTGGAAACAACATTTGTCAATCGAGTAGCAGCAACTACGAGAAGAATTTGCGGATTATCTATTGGTGCAGGAAATGTGGTACGACGTTGGATACACAATCAGCGTTTGATACGCATTTGCGCACGCATTCGGTTGAAAAGCAACGTTAAGGAAATACCAACTATCGCAACTTATTCGTAACAGATCCGTAAAATGCTGATGTGCAAGTCTATTCAGTCCAGTTACCGAACCAACCAACCAGCGATTTGTGTATTGCATGTGAATCATTACAATCTGTGGATCATAAATAACTGCTAATTGCAAGTGGATTGAACTTATTTGAATTCAAGTTTAAGTTTAACACTGTGGAATAATGATGTCACAAGGACTAAAAACACGATGTCTTAATTAATGTAGAAGTAATTGCAAAAAAAATTAAAAGTAAATAACTAATGATATTTTAACGAACACGTATGTCCGTCAGTGTTTCTGTTTTGTGCGTCTGAAGCGAGGTCTGGAGCTGCGGCACAGTAAAGTTCGTAATGTAATAGATCTTCATTAATGTCAAGACCGACTTTTCTTAGCGTAGACAGCGTTATATTTTTTATTATTGTTATTATTTAATTTCTGGAAAACCATGTTTTTAAAACTTTTTCCAAATTTGTATGAAGATTCAAATCATGTCTTTTTAAGAGCATGACGAATGTTTTTTTTTTTTTTCATTTCAATAAACATTCTAACAGTAAGCGCCATTAAAAACGAATTTGTTTCAAGACGTGAAAGAAAAAAAATGTCAGTCGAGAGGATCGGATCGTCCCGAAAAACGTAGACAGAAATTTCATTAAATCCTCCTCACGTTGAGCTCAGCTTTTTCCAAAGTGTCGCCAGCAGGTGTTACCCTTGCACGCGCGCGGCCGACTATAACTCCTCCCTAATGAGATTGCGTCGTAAAACGGACGGGAAATCGGATTATCGTAAAACATTTTGTCACTTGGCTCTGCCGAGATTTCGGTCTTTCGTCTCGAAACGTGTTTATTCTCCTGCAGTCGAGTCCCAACCCGTTTGGTCACCTAATACCGGATCACGGGACGCGTCTCAATCGGGATTCGCGTTTGTTTGGTTTTTCGCGATCGTCGTACCATAATGGAATGATTTACGGCGAATTTAGATAAACCTGGCAAGGATTGAAACATCACTCGGGTATATATCATCGTAAGCCCTAAGGAAGAATCGTGTATTAAGTATACGGTAGATAACGATTTTTTCGGCTACCGATTTGGCGCGTTTTCTTAATGAGCAGTAGTATATCGTCATTTCTATGCTAATCCGAATATTTACAGTATCGGGCCCGGTTGACAGTCTCGTGCTCATTGCGTGAATACATTTACAAATATTAAAATACTCATGGCTCTTCATCCGTACATATCCTTTTATTTCTTGCGAATCCTAATTAGTAAGTTAATGGTCAGTGAGAATAATAATAATTATACATTCCTCAGTATAAACCTGACTAAGAATCTAGACGCTCTTTACTCAAGATCTGAAGCCTTTGATCTGACTAGAGTACAACTTAAATTTATTCATACGTTTTGTATTAACACAATTTGTATATTTAGTGATAGTTTCTTTGTACAGGTATCGGTAATACCTTCTTAGAACGATAATTATGGTACTCTATTATATGTATATGTAGATAGATTGATAAAATAAAAATATATATACATGGAAAAGTACACGAATGACCAAGTTTATTTAAACGAAGAACAAACTTTCTCAGGAGTTCCTTGAAATTTACAGATGCCAATTACTTTTCTATAAACATATTTTTAGACGACCTGTCGGTACATTGAATTTCAAACATTTTGATCCCTCAAAAAAAAAACCCTTAAAAACCAACCCAACGTTCACCACCGATCCCAACCGATCGCGCGTTAAACTTCCAGTACCATATTAGTATATACTGGTCAATCGCAAACCTACAATCCCTCGCCCAGACGCATCAGCCTAACGATCCTCGTATCCTCCAATACGCGCAGCCCACATCGATTATTCCAAAAGACCGCTCCTCCGGCACCTGGATACCTAACAAGAGGACGGCACGCGATCTCCTCGATTTTCCGGGTCTCCCTACCATACCATGCCGTACATGCCCCTGATTCTCTGCATCCTCCTGATGACGATCCAAGAGCACGCGTGTACGAAGTACAAGTGCGGCAAGTGCAGAGTGAAAGAGGGAAAGAAGCAAGGAAGAGGGAACGAAGAAAAGAAAAAGAGGAGCCACTGTGCCACGCGCGTGCCCGAGTGCGTTCCAAGTTCCAAGTTACATGAGTATCATATAGGTATAACCTACAGCGAGGGAGATATCACACAAGTGCGCGCAGGCCTCTTTTTTCTCCTCCCCGATGACTTCGCGATTGTTGAACTTTCGACGTTTTTCCCATCACTCGGCAGCGAATTCCAATCGGAACGTCGTCGCTGTATACGCCGCCGCGGGGTGAAATTAAAATCGATTTCCGCTCGTGCGGGACGTTATTAAAAATTTCCCGACACGCGAATCGCGGGAGAGGAATTCGCGCGCAACGAGCTACGTGATTCCGCTGGTATATTCTCCGGTAAGTTTATTCCCATTGAAGCTTCCATTTTCCGCCACGTCGCGCCTGACCGTACCCGCGTTTCGGTCACGCGGGACGGACGTGGGAGCCAAACGAATCTCTCAACGATCCAAGGCGGATATGGAACCAAAACGTAAAGGTCCGCCGGACAACAGGGGTCACATCGCGCACTTCGATAATCGAAGTATAGCTTTAGAGACTGACCGTCATTACATCACTTACTAAATCAAAAAGTCATCTTTCTGTCATACTTTTGTACGGTTGGTAAGTTATATGACGGTCAATCTTAGAATCTATTAGAATTGCAGAAGTACGTGATCAGACCCCTGCAGCTGTGGGGATCGCGTTCTTACGTCTTTCCGGACCCTGCGTACATTTCCCCGCTGTCCGAGGAGCGCCGCATCACCATCACGCGCGCGAGAATATTACACGCGCCACCCGCGTCACTGTGCAACGCGTTGTGGGGGTGCACCACGCCGCGCCGATACACCCCGCACTCGATGGCCGGGATATGTACGTGGGGATGAGGTGGGAGGAGTCGCAGTTAACGCTCCCTCCTCGGTCCGCGCTTATCTCCGACTTCATCTCGTATCCTCGTACGTGTTATACGCAAGAGAGCGCACCGCAACGGCCGCGGGGCGAAAAGGGGCTCAAGGCCGGTATTATAGTACTAGTACTCACCTATCGTTGCGCGCCAACTATTGCCACCCACACGCAACCCCTGTGCGCGAATCGTCGATATCGCGGGCGCGCATCTCCCTCGTTTCGTTTCCGATGATCGGAGGCTGGGTGCAGTTCTGCCGACCGTGGCGCTGTGTGAGGCATCGAAGCTCGAGGTCGGCCGGTTTAGAAGCGGGTGGCGATTCAGGTCCGAGTGTTTTTTTACGGAGAGCGGGGAGAAGGGAGGAGCAAAGTGCGCACGGTTCTGCGACATAGGTGTGTGTAGGGTGTATTGATGTATTGATATACTGCTGGTCGATAGGGAGAGAACAGGTGCAGAGAGAGAGACCGTATTCCCAAACTGAACAGATCCGGTCCCCGCTGCAGGTCGTTAACGTTCTCTCCCCCTCGCATATGTGTACGCGTAAGGCCTGCGCGCGCGATCGGTCAATATTTCAAAGCCGACCGAAAGGTACAAATGTGTATTATGCCCGGACTGCACGAGCGATTTTGTACACGATCACCCCGTAAAGTATACCGCACACCCTCCTCGACGCCCTCCTGGGTTCTTTTTCGAGAGAAATCGATGTGCCGAACCCCGGTTCATCAACAGCACCGTATTATACCGAGCGCGCATCAGGTGTTCCGCGACAGTTGGAGCGTGGCTCTTCCTCTGGGAGGTGAGGGGCCATGCGTATACCATTCGAATACACACGTGGACGAATTAATGGTACTTATATACATACAGCCCGTGGAAAAAGAACCGCGGTGAAACCCACCGAACGGAATGGTCGCGAGGACCGGGAGGAAACTCGATCGGGCGCTATTATGGAGTACACGTTGGACAATACTCTCCTTCCGCCATCACCGGACGCCGGGGGACCGTGCACCTCTGATGGAATTCCATTCGCGCACCGATGGGGCATACCTCGATTTCTTTTCCTTTCGGGCGCCCCCGTGCGGTTCCCACGCTAAGTTCGGTACACGGAGCATTATATGTAACTGTATGTACTTAATGTGTAAACATTTACGCGTATATTGCGCAACGAACGTTGATCTGTGTAAAGACACATTCTTGCAGGTAACGCAAACTCAGGTGCCTGTGGGTTATATCAAACGACCCTGTAGTCTGTATATATATATATATATATGATTATTCAGAGGGCAGAACGGCCCCTGCCTGCACTTCTGCCACTATGTATAA
>JAPYYV010012657.1:0-10203 GCA_030522625.1 Copidosoma aretas | reverse complement strand
TCTGCATGTATTTGTAGAATTAGTTACTTACTGTTTAGAAATATTCTAAATTATACGTATGAAATGTATATATGTATATATATTGTTTTTATTTTCCTTTCCCAAAGCATGATAGGGACGGTTTGTGGGCCCGCAACTGGGAAAAGTGAAAATTTTAAACTCCCCACCGAGCACAGATCACTTGCTGTCGGTAACGCGCTCCACCGCCAGTAACGTGGAGCGCCGGTCGCGAGCCCCACGTCGCGTTATTACGGCTTAGGTTATTTTTTAAATTTCGCGCCGGATTTCCCCGTATTTCCCTGCGCCAGCCGCTCTCCCCCCACTTCAGGCCCTCTCCTCCGTCGCCAGGCCCCTCCGCCTGCGCTCGGATTTTCCAACCCCCCAGGGACCCACTGGCACCAGCCCTATGACATATATATATATATATATATATATATATACATGTGCATTGCCAGACGACACGTGCCTTGCCATCATCATACAAAAGTTATGATTTACTTAAGCTGCAGAATAATAATCAAAATGGAGAGACTGTTTGAAAAATTTCCGGACCTTCGGCCTATTTATAGTAACAAGTGTTTTGTTTATTATACTGGTGCATCGTGCGTAATTGTGTAGGTTATGTTCAATAAGTGTTATAATCCTCACAATTACTTTTCCAAATCCATTTTAAAAAGTTGAGAGTAATATTTATTTATTTAAAAAGTGGCATTAAAAGTGAGTGTATATTGTTATATCATGTGTACGCGTATTTATATATCATATACGCAAATTGATTTCAGTACGAATCTGAATTGAATCTATGGAGAGTAATAGTTACACCACAAGGCATTGAGAGTTTGTCAAAGGCCTCGTGTCAGAACTGTTACTCCACCGCCATCGATGTCATGGATTACTTCTCTGTGTGTGGCCATATCAACTTGTAAGTATAAATCAAAATGGATGATTTTTACTAGTACCGATTATTTGCTTATCTCAATAGCATGATATTTTTCTGTTGCTTTTGGGATGCATAATCTGTCTTTACTCTAGTTTTATTTAAATGACACAGGCACCATTTTATTTAGTCAAGGTTTGAGGTTAGATTATTTAATTTTTTCATTGAAGAGCTATGTCGGCTATTGGAATTTTTTTACTAAAACAGGTTATGCTAGTGAGCCGTTTTCATTTAATTAATGTGGAAAGCAGTACAAAACAAGCGGAGATACGACTAGCCAGGCATGTCACCTTGAACAAAAACACCAGCATGGTTTTTTGAAATCACAAAATAAAAAAAAAAAAGTAAAATTAAAAACAAAACAGATTTACGCCTGTGCAGCAAATTTCTGATGATAGTTCTGAAAGTTCGGCTTCCTGTATGTCAGAAGATAAAGGTGAAACTCCCATGGATGTTGTAAGTGTTATACATACGTATTTCTGCAGTAGAATTCTATTATAATTATTGACGTTGTACTTCGAATGCTTAGACTTCTACGAGAAATAGGCAGGAGGTTACAGTGTACTCTGAAGGATCTCAATCTGAGCCTGGCATTCAACGGACGCATAAAAAACAAAAGCAGGCAACACTAGAAGCTTGTTTGGAAGGAAGTGCAAGCTTTGAAGATTAGTGAGATGCGAGGATGTTAAGTTGTTAGGGCATAAAGTGAAGTTTTACATTCTTGTTTTTTAGAAGGCGGACAAAAGTATAGTGACATTACGCAGTCTTTGATTTACATGATCTGCAAAGATAATCTGCTGTTTTCATGTGTGGAAAAAAAAGGCATGGCAAGATTATTGGCGTACAGCATGCCTACTGTACAAATTGCCTTCTAGGAAAAAGGTTTATACTTTTTACTTAATATCAAAATAAAGTAAACTCAAGTTAATATTTTACTCATCTTTAAAGCACTTATGTTGCTCCTAATTTCTAGATCACACATCTAGTAGAGAGAAGATATAGTACTACTAAAGCTATCTTGAGAAACAATTTGAAGGAATGTAAATTAGTTTCTCTGACTAGGGACAGAACTCACTCTCAGCAACACAACACGCAGTTTTTTAGTTCTCACAGTTCACGTTCTAGATGTGGTTGAAGGATCATCACAAAACATAAGTTTATGTGCACAAAAACTATCTCAGGTAAAGCTGATTTCAACAGTTATTACTGTATATTATTTTTACACAATAATTGTATGTATTACTTTACACATTTTAGAGTCACACAGGAGATTACATTAAAGACTATTGGATTCAAATCTGTGAAGCTATTGGTATTAGTCAAGATAAAATAGTACCGGTGACTACAGATGGCAGTAGCAACAATACATGTGCGTTCCAATTGTTTTTAGGAGATACTAAAAAAATTCCTTGTTTAGCGCATTGTTTACATCTTTTAGTCGATAACGCTTTCAGTGGAAATGACTCTTTTTCAGCAATTTGCGTCCACGTTAAAAGTATTTAAACACTACTTAAGATAACATCGTATCATTCAGATTTCTAAATGACTTGTTTCTGAAAGAGAAATAAATGTGTGCTATTGGAATTTCTTCTGTCCCCAAAACAGCAACATTTTGTAGTGACCACTTTGCCCAGAAGTCCTTTCAAAGTAGAAATGGATATACAATCAAAGGCGTCCGTTGTCTACAGCAGTCCCTTAAATGACTATAAATCACATTAATTTTAAAAGTAAATCATCCATGCAAACGAAATATAAATTCACATATGGCTTAAAAAATTATTATTGTCAATAATGCTCTTCCTAAAGAAAAACAAGAAAGCTTTCAGACAGAAACAGATCAGAGCTCTTACAGTTACAGTAATATTGAGAAAAATAGTCAGTGTCACACTGATTTAAGTGACGAGAATGAGAGTTCTGCAGCTATGTCCAATTCCAGCTCGTTTATACTTGCCTGAACTAATGCTACTACAACGACAGATAATGTATGAAATGAAGATATGTCTCTTGATGTTGTACACACATTATCGAAATTCCACAATGTAAAAGAAGACAAAAGGTCGAGAATAATCGACATAACGACTCTGTTAACACGTACCCCTAGGAGATGTTAATTATTTTCTGATACCCGCCCGAAATAAGAAAACTGCTTGTTGTCGGTCTATATACATCGGTCGGTAATAATACCGCTAATTTCTCTCAATACTACGGTCGGTAGTGATGGATGCATTATCTTTAAGCGTCCAGCCAAACTGAATTTCTACTTAATATTCCCTCCGGCACACAACTTTATGTAGTAGAAGCTAAAAAAGGGTAAAATTTATGAATGACTCTCAGATCGCACTATAAACACTGCGGGGTAGAGAAAGTGGCTTCTGGTTGCATAGAACAGGTGCAAAGGTTTAAATAACTCAAAGACAATATATAAATATAATAATTAGAATTCACAGATATTTCTATTAATTTTAAGTGAAAAATAGCTGCAGGGCAATTCTCTATTTTGCTCTTGGTCATGCATGAATACTTGGAGGCATTTTTAATTATATTTAAAAAAAAGTCGAAAATGTGGACATCGGTCTAAACACCTTTGTAACCTCTTATTATACCAGTCAAGTAATCATCAGAGGTGTATGTGCTATTCATGAAATGTTAGTACTTTGCTTATAAATTATTTTTATGCATCATTATGACAGGAAGCAGATTTGTTAAGCTAGTACAAAAGCATAGGCATATCATTCTGTGTTTATTGCCCTAAACAGTAACATGGATTAACATTTGTCAATTACATGGATTTAAGACTCACGGGCCATAAATACATATTCTATAAATGGTTACAGTAGCTAGTAGCAGTTCTGAAGCAGTAGCAGTCATAATACAACCTACTAATTTTTGTGCTAATGGGCCGAGTAGACTAAGGGAGGAGTAGGCTTGTGGGTCATCTAATAAGCCATGGATGATAATGTCTACATCAACTATCAAACATTTGTCAGTGTTGAACCAGGTAACCGGTGAGCTCCCTCGACAATATACATACATTTTTTAAGTTAGACTGTCGGTTACTTAATGTTTGAATAAACTTTTACTTTCAACTCATTTTCATCCAGATTTTTCAAGACCTATAAAACTGTTGGTACTTCTGCTTCGGATATAAAAAAGTCAGGAGAAGCCCAAACTTTTGCTGAGCTTCGGTTTAAAGAGTAAAAATAAAATAAAAGAAAAGTGATTTACCAGATCATGCTTGTAAATACTGTGGTATTCATGAAAAATCATGTATTGTAATGTGCAATTTCTGTCTCAAATAGTTTTACAATGACAGAGGCAAGAATCACAAATCACTTTGGTCGCACAGAATACGAGGAGGTCACCACGCACAGGTCTGTAGCAGATGAATGATTCAGTTTTAATGTTTTCAATCAATCAACATTATTTGTTTTTTCATCCTTCAGAGATTGACCCCTTGATGACACTATATTAGAATGCTACTTCGCCTAAGCTCATCAACAACATCGAGAAATTTAACCATGATTAGTCGATGTCTGGCTACATGTATCGTCGACTCTTGGAATACGTGATTGGAGTAAGTTGTATCTCGCTGTCACGTGCCAAGATAATGTAGCGCCCATAAAGTTTCTAATATTTATCGTTAACAGGTTTGAACCTATAAAACACCTTGTACGGTGCTCGATAATCCAAGGTTATCCTAGTATTAATGGAACTGTCATCAATGCAACAATCCTCTACCAAAAAGCAAAACGGTGTTCTGTTACTTGTCTGTGCACGTTTATCACTGCGTGTCAGTTGACTGTAAAATTAAATCAATGCGATTTAAAGTTAGTTAGGCTACTTCGTACCAATAGTAAAGAGACTATCGACATGCCTGTAAGTTTCCTCGATGAATTAAAAGATGAAACTGGAGAATTATCGACTGTTGTTGAAACAAAATATTGTAATCTAGTATTCAAAATTTTTCTCGATGTTTAGACGATGTAAAAAAAATAATAATTTCAGTATATTCTTAGTTTAATTGTAAATAAACTATAATTTTTGTTTCAGCCTGCAGCTCACGTTCAATGAAATATCTGGAACTTTTCAGTAAACAATCGGGAAATATCTCTTGAACATTTTGTAACCTCTTGACGTTTTTTTTATATTTTTCTACTAGATGGATACTAGTATCACTGTTTATGGTAAAATTAATTTTTTATGTATTCTTTAGCATTATGGTTTTTCTCTTTTCTTAATTGCCTGGTTCTGACATTCCTGTGCCATATGTTCGTAAAGATGGAAAATATCTCGAGCGAATAAAAACAGATTGCTATTTTAAGGTGTGACACACTCTTCAAGACGTTTTCACGCAGCATACAAGTATCATTTTTTTTTTTAAATGAAGTAAATTAGTTTTTAATTTTATATTTTCGAATTTTAACCACATCAGATGAATTGCTTCCCAGAATAATGTTTATAAGACGTCAATGATAATTTAAAAAGAATTCTATTTTTTTTAAAGTATTCAAAATAATTTCATAATTTATTTTTAAAGTAAACGTAAAGTCCCTTTCACAAGAATTTTTACAGAATTCTTTTATTTACTAAACAATTACTGCATTCATTATCATAGAAAATATTATTATTAGTTTTCGTCACAAATGTGCATCTCTCCAGGGTGATCCCTAGTCCCGAGGGCACTTGTGAAGCAACGCTCGAGGGATCGTTGGGACCCCCCTGGTCGGATGCACATGAGTTGGAAATCCTATTTTTCCTACCGAGAGTGTACCAGGGATGCAAAAGGGCCCGAGGTAGGGAAACAATTCTTTTTTACTGGAAAAATTAATCAAAGAGAATATCATTTTACTTCTTGAAGTACAAATTTGATTCATTAATGATATAATAATTATAATATTTAATAAAAAAAAAATCAATACATTAATGATATTGATATATTTGATGCCCTTAATGATCTGAAAAAGAAAAAAAAATTTTTGTAATTATGACAAAGGCTGGGATCAAATTGGGGTCCACACTGAAAGCAGCACGAACGGTTGGGCGAGCTACCGTACCATTAATTGATGCCACCACGTATCAAAACATTGATCGGCCCGCTCGCCAGGAGCATTGTGTATGCTGGACGCCCAGAAAGAGCGTGCCGTACGACCAAACGTATGGGTGCGCGGCTGTAGGTGTTTTTAGTGTCGCCGTGCACCAAAATTTTTTCCAGGTCATGAGTATTCGAGTATGATGTCTTACCCATGAGTTACAAGATCTTCTACCGATTGATGTAAAAAATGTTATCTCTTCTTGGCTGTCTATCTGTCAAACAGGGCCTAATTTAGTAGCTAATTTCTCTAAGATGGTTTTTCATCGATAGTATCCGTACAATATAGGAATTTCGTGAGTGTACTTTTGACAATGGAATTGGCTATAACTTTATAACTACAGTTTTCCATAAAATTACTCAAAGAATTCTGAAAAAAATTTTATTGATTGTTTATGAGAATTCTTTTAGGGATCTTTTTAAATATCATAAGAATTGTACGAGAATTCGTTTTACTAAAGACTTTAAAGACTTCTTTTACTTCGAAAATCTGCTAATTAGGTTAATAATAAGTCAGACTATAAGAATTTCCTTAAATAAATTCAGAATTATATGTAAAAACTACGTTTCATAGTACGACTAACTGAATAGTAGTTTTTGTCACAAATGTGCATCTCTCCAGGGCGGTCTTAACGGTCCCTAGAGCATTGCTTTGCTAGCGCCCTCGGGCCCAGAGACCGCCCTGGACGGATGCACATGGAGGGCAAATCCTCTTTTTTCCTACCGGGGGCGTACTAGGGTTGCAAAAGTGCCCGAGGTAGGAAACAGTACTATAAACCACACCTTAGTGGAACGGTGGAACTACAAACTTTCATCCAAAGGATGAAAAGAAACCCTATTTCTTGCATGGAGGGGGAGCGGAATGCCCTCACAAACGTGACTGTGACACTCTCTCGGTTTCGCCTCGAGGCGTCATATCACGTTCGTGGGCACGAAGCTAAAGCTTACTGGAGCATTATACTTAAGAACACATCAGTGTGCGGGCCGTCACTACCAGTATGGCTCAATTTTATATGATACTCTAGCCACTTTTTTAAATTCCTGGTGGCACTGCACTGATTAGTGATTATATTGCTGATCACTGAAACCTGATGCGCTGGCGTAGTGGCGTAGACCCGTAATCCCGTATCGGCTTGGCTAATAATATTAAGTATTACACTGTATACCCACATGCAGTAGCAGACGGGATTAGTCATTTTTCTGTGTATCAGAGAGGCCCAAATCATATCATGGAGTGGTTAATTAAGTTCTGATTTGTCAAAAACGTGATGGCTGTTCCTTTATCCAGCTGCTCGTGGTCTTCGTCGTCGCCGCCGCCGCCGATGTGTTGTTGTTCAAATTGTTTTCGTTCCTTTTTTGGATAACCCAATTCCCAGTTAAGGGGAAGTTATGTTTCCCCTCCTTGTAAGAAAATCTACTGTGAGATTATATATTTAGAGGGCCGAAAAGTCTTTTTTTGCCTTCTAACCTCAAAATAGCACCTTCGCCGCTTGATTTTAGGTTCTCAGGCAAAAAAATAGTATACGTGACTCGTTTGAAAAGGCTTGTTTACGAACCTCGTAACGGCCCTCGCTTTCGGCTCGTACCGTAAACCTTTCGGTTCGTAAATACAAGCCTTTGCGAACTCGTCCGTAATCTACTATTTCTTATCTAGGGCAGAAAGTGCGGCAGAGCCTTTCTGCCCTCGGGACGAATTTTTGGCCCTCCTAATCACTTTCGGCCCCCGGGGCCGAAAACTTCTTTCTGCCCTAGGGCCGAAACTGATTAGCGGGCCGAAAATGCGTCCTCGGGCAAAAATTTGCACTTTCTGCCCTCGGTACAAAAAATGTTGTCCTCACCTCGGGCATAAACAAATAACAACCGCGCCCCTTCGGGAGCGGTAGTCGTATTTTCTGCCCTAGGTAGGAAATGTACTATTCTGCCTGCGGGCACAAAGTGATTTCAAGAGCTTAAAGTGCATTCCGAGGGCTCAAAGGCTCTGACACACTTTGTGCCCATGGTAAGAGATAGTAGTTTTCCTACTTCGGGCGTTTTTGAGAGGATGGTGTGCCCTCAGTATAGGAAAAACAGTGTCCGCCACTCAAGTGCGATCCAACCAGGGCTACGTTGTGGACCCTCGGGTCTGCTTCGCAGGACCCTTGGGCCGCAAAATCGCCCTGGAGGCGATCGCACTTTTGTGACGAAAACTACTATTTCGACACAAATGTGCATCTCTCTAGGGTGGTTCCTAGGCCCGAGGGTGCTTGCCAAGCCACTCCCGATGGATCGTTGGGACCCCCCTGGTCGGATGCACTTAAGTGGCGAATCCTATTTTTCCTACCGAGGGTGTGCCACAGTTGCTAAAATTCCCGAGGTAGAAGATAATCGTTTTTGTACGAGATTGGAAAGGATTTTACTTGCGAAACGAGAAGTTTACGGCACGAGCCTTCGGCGAAAAACGTAACGAAGTTCGTAAAAAAGCCTATACTATTAAATAAAAAATGCTTTGTTTTTCTACCAAGGGTGTACCAGGGTTCCAAAGAAGCCCAAGGTAGGAAAAGTTATTCGCGTCCGACTCGTTACTAAAGGAATCAAATTGACTAAACGTAAAACGAGTCAACTATATTTTTTTTATTTTCCTTCATCGGGAGAAGTAACTCTTTTCCTCCAAACATTTACTGCTCTAAAAATTTCCGAAAAGGCGGTAATAAAACGATTCAATGTTGAAAAATTTGAAAAATTTATGATGATTTATATAGAATATTCCTTAGAGGATACTGCAAAAACATTTACAGTTTTCTCAACTTTTAGTTTGTGATCGTTTTTAAATTTTTCATTTAAATTTTCTTTCGGCCAAAAAAACTCGTGGAAACGCAAAAAAAATAGACCCTGTAGCCAGCAACTATTTCCTTTTAAAGCCCCCGGAGTCAATCAAGTACTATTGTCCGCGGGGTTTTCTTTCGTAGGAATCCATTGCCATTTACACAAATATGGATGTCGCAGGGGTACTTTTTGATCCACAATAATACTGTTTTGTAATCTGACCAAAATACCCTGAGTGAGGTAGAAAATTCGTGTTCGTTTGCAATTAATTTGACCATTTTTGTAGCAAATAAAGCAGCCTGTAGTTCTAGACGCGATATAGTTATTACTTTTAACGGAACAACACGGCTTTTGGACATAATGAACGTTACTTTGTATTTGTTGTCATCAAGCTAACTTCACCAATAAGCTACGGCAGCGTAAGTTTTTGAGCTTGCTTCGCAAAAAATATGTAACTCAGCGGTTTTACTTGATTTTGCAAGTTATCATAATATTGAGGATTACGAAAAAAAAAAATATTTTTTATTCTACACGGAGAGAAATCTTATATGCGGTAGTATAGGTCTCACGTATACTGCGGTGGATACAGCAGTGCATACTGCAGTAGGCTCGTAGTTATACTGCAGTAGGCTCGTTGTATACTAACTATACATCTTGCCATGCTGAGTTTGCTCGCTGACATACTGATTTGGTATAACACTCGAGCAAACGCAGTATGCGGTGCTGTATACGAACGTAGTACGTAGAGAACTTTACTACAGCAGTATGAGAATTCTCTCCGTGTAGTAACCAATTTTGCGCGGGTGCGAGAAATCACAACGAGTCGAAAATCGACATTATCACACTTAATCCCTTTCTTTTTGTTGGTTTTTTAAGACCGCCGATTATCGCGCTATCGGTTCAATTCTTATGAAAATTAAATGTCGATTCCTCAGATGAAATCATGTATTTTTATTCGAGTACTTTTTCAACGCAATTTTTTGCGTCAAAAATTTTTTTAAGTGAGTTGTCAATGTCTACGGAGTTCAAAAACGACTTTGAATTACTGGACGATTTATTTTCCCACTAACATCAAATTTCGGTGATGATTCTTTTATTTCACTGACTGTGAGAGTATTTATGCTCATAGAAGACTGACTTAAATCATAATTTCCGTGAATTGACCAGCCCAAAACGCAACTAGAAATTATTAGAGATTTTTCTTTTAATACTTTGAACTCTTAAGAAGGTTGACTACTGTGGGTGGGGGGTGCGAAAGAGAGCGAGCGATTTTTTGTTTTTGTAGCAGTTGGCATTACTGTTTTCATGAGCTGAGAGTCGGTCTGCTATCGTATTAGATATATGTATAATATAATGTAAACACGAAATCAGTTGA
>JAPYYV010012656.1:0-16212 GCA_030522625.1 Copidosoma aretas | reverse complement strand
CACGTAAGAAATGTACACGATACTGCGAATTTAATATGTAATGTTAAAATGTGCCTCATGCGAGTAAGGCTATATGTACTAAGTTTACAATAAAGCCTACAAATAAATACACTACGTTCGTAGGTATTTATTTAAAAAAAAAAAAAAAAAATGTACGCAATACATCATCGAGCGCGTATATGCAACAACGCTTACCTCTACATTTATACCATGCATATGTTGTTGGATAAAATACGCCAATAAGTTGCACAACAATCTGCACGTACGTCATTTTAATAACTTTGAAAACGGAGTTTTAACTCTTGGAGAGAGCTGATGACAGAATCGGATACATTATACATAAATATGTGCGCAGGAATACGAAAAGAAGATTACGTATATATGATGATTATTTTATAATGTGTATAGAAGTAGGAAAGCGTCATTTTATTAGTTTAACTACCTGGACCGTCTATTAATTTGTGAATTTTTCTCCAATAACCCTTTGAGGTTACTCCAGGGAAAAAAAAGGAACGACGACGAGAATACTGCGAGATGATGGAAACAATAAACACGACAACAGCAGACACTTGATGTTGAAAAGCAAGAGAATCGTCGCGTCACTATATAATTATCATCGACTTACGTGTAGTCCTGGTTGAAATTGACGAACAGGGCATTGTTCTCGGGCTCTGCATGCTCGTCCGTCAGGCTCATTAGTCCAGATAAGGTGTACTTGATGCCTTGCGTTAGTGCCTCCACGTTTGATTGTTACGGAGCCCGTTTCCTTTGTTGTTTCTGTTGTTTGTGGTTTCTGGCTACCTTTAATTTTTATTTACACCTAGCTGCAATCTCTTCTCTTCTCCCCCTTCTACTTATAGTTTCGGAGTGGGAACCTGTCGAAACTAAATAAAGTTCACAAAACTAAAAGTATTTAATATATGTTGGAGATGTATCCACAGTGGACTAGTTGGTTGTTGTGTTCCGTACAATATACGTATTATATCCCTGCACTGTATCTATAATCTATATAGATGTATTATTTTTATATACAACACAACAAGACAACAACACTGACGTCTGTAGTGTCTGTAAGTAGTACAGACTCTGTTAACTCTGTATATAGTATGTAGTCTGTAACTCTGTACTCTGTAGTTTGTCACAACAATTGTCACTCTGTCAGGGAAACAAATATATACACATTTAAGTATATACACACTAGCTGCACTTGTGGTTAGCACTTAGCACGATATTTACTAGGTGCGACCCGTGTAACACTGTCCAGGTTCCAGGGTGATGCTGGTGAATATTATTGGAACATTGGAAGAGTACACAATGCACGAGGCAGAGAGATTCAACAATCAGATGTGACTGTTGCCACTGTTGCGTTGCGTCGTTTCTCGATGAAAACGCTCAATATGGAGAGAAGGAGAGAATTATATATAAGTAGATATGTCAAGTAAATAAACGATAGAATATAGAGATATGGATGATTCCACGAAAACCGGGATTTATCATGTCCCAGTCGATTAATGCATCGGATATTCGGATCTAGAATTTATGTTCGGAAATCTTTTTTAAATAATGAAGAGTTTTTGTCTCTTGAAGTAACAACAGAAATCAAATCATAAACAAATATTGATTAGTTTTTAAATGAAAAAAAAGGCTAAATTAACGTTACAGGCTCATGTCTCATTAATTAAGAAATTTACACTTTTTACGACAAAGCAGCATACGGTTTTTAAAGTCATAAACGTAAGCACAATTTTCATACAAAAATTTTTTTTTAGGTGACCCCACAATCAGATAAATTTAATAATACGTCTCCGCAAGTTTATGTTAGTAGAATTTAGGCACTCCGATTCAAGTGTTTTGTATTTTATTAAGATTCACTGTATATTGCAGAAATTATATAAATAGAGAAGGATACATGATGTAAGTGCAAGGGTGAAGTTGAATTTTTATATCGAGCGCCGTAATCTCGATTTTAAGACAGTTCATCAAGGCCAATTATATTACTACGACATAACTCTTTTAAGAGCAGATACAGCCGGCCCCGAAAAATTCTAACTTATTTTGGTCACACGGACAACACGATAAAAATATTGGATTGATCAAAAACCTCTTTTAAGTCTTTGTCAGTTTGTCCATTTCAGCCTTCGAAATATCACGGTTTTCGTAGAATCATCGTATGTATATCCACCTTTCTAAACCAAAGTCCTGTAACATACATACAAGTAATTATCTCCGAAGTCTCTCCAAGATATAGAGAAGCAAGTATTAAAGGAGAATAAATCTATTTTGATTCTCGTTGTCGAATGTCAATTAGGTGGTCTCGCCCATTGAACGGATTAATTAGTCGCAGGAGCGCCGATAGGATTCGCATATATTAAGATTTACGAGAACGAGAATCCAATTATGGATCCGGTATACCAAAATAATTCAAACATTATTTGATTGAAGTTCAAATTCCCCGCACTCTGATATTTGAATTTAGCGCGTAACAACACTCATGGTTGGGGGGAGGGAGGCAGCAGCAAAAATTTTGTTGTGTTGTTGGCACTTGGAGCAAAAGATACTGTATAACTTCTCGAAGAGTGGGCTGAAGTCTGAACTACACTTTTACCGTTCTTATCACCACAATACTTCAAAATGGTATGTAAATCAGGTGTAATTACTTGTTTAATAGATTGGTTCTGGATCTTTTGAATCCTCTTATTTAATTGGTTTTTATGTTAATTTTATTGATCAAAACACGCGGTTCACGATGATCATGTCCTCCTAACCTCTTAAACATAACTTTTTTTCACCGCAAGATTGGCTTCATCTCCCATGCTCTTTCATTCATGCAGATTATGTACAACACTTGGATTTTTCTTGCCTCTGTCATTTTTTCAGCAAGTTGTTGGCTATATTTATTGAATCGTTGTTCATTACAGCATTTCATATTTTTTACTGATTGTTTACAAATACTCGAGTATTCTGATATTTCACATTTAAACATTTTTAACCACAAAACACGTAATCCTATTTTTTACTGTTAAAAAATTGATCAGTAATATGACAAAGAAGAGACCGTGTATACATCCGGAGCACGCGAAACGCTGCATTATTCTAACGAAAACTACATTTTTATCTAAGAACGAGAATTTGACTTAGCTATGATTTAATGTCTTACACAATTTAAGCTGTTTTATGAGTGATTCTCATGTACATACATGGCAGATTATTTATTTTTTATTTATTTACTTTACCACCAAATACATTATAAAATGCATAATTTTGATTATTTATATGATTAATTTGTGTCTTGCTTAACTTCAGCAACCTCAAATTATTCTGCTGAAAGAAGGGACAGACTCATCTCAGGGCAAACCCCAGTTAATCTCCAACATAAATGCCTGTCAAACAATAGCAGAGGCTGTTCGTACAACCTTGGGTCCACGAGGTATGGACAAATTAATTGTCGATCAAAACGGCAAAGGCACAATTTCAAATGATGGTGCCACTATTCTGAATCTCCTCGATGTTGTTCATCCAGCTGCCAAAACCCTAGTTGACATTGCAAAGTCTCAAGATGCAGAGGTAAAATACTATTTTTGCTTTGTGTATTTTTTTCTCAGCAAAACATTAATGTTGTAATTGTTTAAGAGTAACAATTACCAAATATCAATTCTGAGAACATAAAATGTAACTCTTAGACTGATTGTTTTGAAAAGATTCAAAATTTTCTCATAAAGTTTCCACACCTTCTTCATAGTTGCCATATTAATTTCAGTTTAACAAAACTCATATTACTAATGGTATTCTATATATTTTAGATTGGGGATGGTACAACTAGTGTTGTCTTGCTTGCAGCAGAATTTTTAAAACAGGTGAAACCCTTCATTGAAGAAGGTGTTCATCCTAGAATCATCATCACAGCTTTTAGAAAGGCAATCAAAATTTTAGGAGACAAAATAAACGAACTCAGTGTTAAAATTGAAAAAAATGATCCACAAAAAACTCGCTCTACCTTGGAAGAATGTGCAGCTACAGCATTAAACTCAAAGCTGATTCATCAACAGAAAGAATTGTTTAGCAAGATGGTTGTTGATGCTGTTCTCATGTTGGACGAGCTTTTGCCTATTAATATGATTGGGATCAAGAAAGTCAGATACAATTTTATAATTAGTTTCTATCATAACCCATAAAATTTATATTTGATGGATTAATTTTTCTTCAGATATCTGGAGGGGCTTTGGAGGACTCTATGCTGGTAGCAGGTGTAGCCTTTAAGAAAACTTTTTCGTATGCCGGCTTCGAGATGCAACCTAAAACTTATTCGCCCTGCAAAATTGCACTCCTCAATATTGAACTTGAACTGAAGGCAGAGCGCGACAATGCTGAAGTGCGAGTAGATAATGTTGCTGAGTACCAAAAGGTCGTCGATGCGGAGTGGAAAATTCTATACGATAAACTCGAAAACATTCACAAGAGCGGGGCAAATGTCGTTCTCTCTAAACTTCCAATTGGAGACGTCGCCACACAATACTTTGCTGATCGTGACATGTTTTGTGCTGGCCGCGTCGTCGAAGAGGATCTCAAGCGTACAATGAAAGCTTGCGGTGGAGCCGTCATTACCACAGCCAATGATATCAAAGAGTCAGTTCTTGGGCAATGCGAAAATTTTGAAGAACGACAAATTGGTGGCGAAAGATTCAACTTTTTCACTGGTTGTACCAACGCCAGAACGTGTACATTCATCCTTCGCGGTGGAGCCGAGCAGTTCTTAGAGGAAACAGAGAGGTCCCTGCATGACGCCATCATGATCGTCAGGCGGATGATAAAAAACGATGCCGTGGTAGCTGGTGGTGGTGCAATTGAGATGGAGCTCTCGAAAACCCTACGGGAGCACTCTCGTTCAATCGCCGGAAAAGAACAGATGATCCTTGGTGCTATTGCTCGCGCTCTGGAGGTCATTCCAAGGTACGTCATGCAAAAATGAACATTTTGATTCTCTCTAAAATCCAGTTTTTCAGTAAAAATGCTCTTTTTAGGCAACTATGCGACAACGCTGGCTTTGATGCGACCAATATTCTCAACAAGCTCCGCCAGAAGCATCACATGGGCAAGTGCTGGTTTGGCGTTGATATCAACAATGAGGACATTGCTGATAATTTGGAGGCCAACGTCTGGGAGCCGGCAATTGTCAAAGCCAACGCTTTGGTCGCTGCCTGTGAAGCAGCTTGCCTTATTCTTTCTGTAGATCAGACTATAAAGAGCCCCAAGAGCGGAGGAGAAGCACCACAGATGCCTGGCCGTGGTATGGGCAGGCCCATGTAGTTACATTAACAATGTTCGATTTGGCTTTCCGTATATTTTATTACTAAAATTTTTTACGACTATCCTTCCCCTCTGTTTAAGTCAACATGGATAAAAATACAAAGCATGCAGTGGCCAGTGAATTGTGTTGAACTTTATACATTGATATACAGTTATCTGGTACCAGGCACACATGTTGAATGTTACAAACGCTTGTCTAAGGAATGAAAGTTGATTTTATTTATAATAAAATGATGAACTATTTATATTAAAAAAACAAATACGAAAAACAGTCGTTCTATTTTAATATTAAAAATAACATTCTTTAAGAATAAATCCATTATCTCCAATCAATTGTCGTTGAAAATGTGATTGCATTTCACTTTTGTAACTTTTGCATAACTGCTTGTTTTATAATTGCTTATTTTCCGAATTGTGTTATTAAAATCACAATAAAACAATTCTTTGAAAAATTTCTATCGAAGTACTTACTTTTGTGTACCTTGAAAGCGAGCTTGAAAGTATAGATAAAATTATTTAAAATTAGTGATAATACACCTATTACGATTAATTATTTACTTGGAGCAAGTAAATGCAAAATACAATATGCTGCATTTAAATATTAGCAGGCGAAATTAGAAAATGATGAAAGTGCCGGTAAATTATAAATATTGCAAGAACGATAGTGCTGCTGTGTCCGTATCGAATGTCTTAGACTATCAGACATCCAAGCTTGGCCAAGCTGTGCCCTGATCCTTGCCGCGTTCTCTCCCAACTCATGGCCTTGCTTGGCCGCCAAGCTTGGACCAGGTGATTTGGCTTGGCGGCCTTACTTTTTTTCCAATCGGGGAGCAGTGCGGCACTGCTGCTGCCTCCCGACAGTCCCGAGTCCCGACCACCGGTATAGAACATTTCAATGTGAAGCTATAAATTTTTGGAGGCCTCAGCCCCAAACATATTTTAGTTGGATGATTCAAATAAATTTTTTTGTAAATAACTTTCGGTTCCTAAATGAAACAAAATTTTTGGCATAAACAACCTATACTGCAATAATATTGAACGAAATCTGCAAAACTGAAAGATTGCAGTAATTTTATGGACTGAAAAAAGTAGAATATTTTTTTAATTACCGAAACTAAATTTAAAAAATAAAATTTCATTCCTGATGCTTTTCAGCAGTCACAATGTTGGTAATCCTGGTCCACGATTGGGTAAAATAATAAAATAAGGTAAAACAGAGATATGCGATGATTTGACTTTTTAGTTCTAGGTAAAGAGAATTTAGTGGTTTTTTGGCTCTTATTAACTATTAAATTGAAAAAAAACCTGATAATTTATTGTTTCAGCTAATGCAGTATTACTGATTTTTCCATTCTGAATTTTTGTAACTAGTGTGCAATGTGCATACTGCATACCATAGTGACGTAACAGTAATTCATTAGGCAATCTCATAACGCTGGTACAGTAGGTGGTGTGGTCATTTATACTAAAATATATTTACGAGAATTTGTTTATTGCTGCGACAAAATAAAAATATAAGGAGCATGACAAGGCATTTTTTAGGAGATATTCTCATATCACATCACATCATTTATTAGAAAAAGTGGCTGTACTTACTTGGCCGAAAAAGTATTTTGAATGAAATAGCAAAGATACTCAAATGAATTAAATTTCCACGAAAGTAATTGCTGAAATCCCTTCAGGTCTCTGATGAACTCTGAACTCTCTGACACTGACCAGCCTGATATGACTATGACATAAATGACAGTAGTCCTAAAAGTCCTAATAATTGTCCTAAACTCCTAAACCTATATATATTATATATATCGTGCGCAATTATATACGCTATAAGTACCAATACCATGATACCAGTACTTCACACATATGCACTTAAATCAATTCAGTACAAGATCGGCGTGAGAGATCCGTCAGTCAGTTTTCGTGTTCCTAAAACACCCCCTAAACTAAAAAAAATAGTAACAGTATGTTTCCATCCTAGAAAAACCACTTTTACTTGCGAAAAATACAGTATAGGTGAGAAAAAACGAAGGTCCGAGGAAGAAAGAAGAGGAGGAAGCGGTGAGACGTAGGAGACGAAGCGGAGAGCAATAAATACATAGCAAAATACCGAGTCAGCGAGATGGCTGGAATTAAAGGTTACTATTTGCTCATAATTGTAGATTATTAGATTTTTCACCCGAGCGCAGTGGACACGATCGTTTTCTCGTATTGAGTAATGATTGTGCTGAACTTGTCGTCAAGGAAATGAACCTATATGTAGCAAGGGTCGTCGGGGAGAGGGAAGATCATCAGATGCGATGAACTCATAACTTCGTCACGACTATAAATGTTATTGTAGGACACATTATTTGGTTTTTTGTGTTCACGAAACTGTTGCTAGGGCAAACAATTACTCGTTTCTTTGCTTGTTGGTTTCAAAGTTTGGTTTTTTTATTACATTGTTCCAAGTGATTGTGATACTTAGAAATAAGTTGTTTATTTTACCAAAGATTTGTTACATTTTGTGTGTGTTTCTGTTTCATGTTTGCCGTCGTCTTTTACTGGTTCAAAATGTTTAGCGTGAGTATAATTTTGAGATAGATCATTATTGCTCTTGCACAATTTAAAATCATTTATTTTTGGATGTTTCAGGCTTGTTACACTAGCCTTTGCAGGCTCCATTGGTATGACCTTTGTCATACTTGGTTGTGCACTTCCAGCTTACAAGTAAGTTATTGTTCATTGTATTAATTAACACTACCATTTTTTACCAGAGTTGTCCAAAATCATTGTAGGCTACGATTCCTTTCAAGTTTTAGAAAATATCAAGTCAATTGATCAATTAAAACAAAAGAAATTATTAAAAAGTGAAAGTACATAAATGTAATTTCAAAGTTATAAATCGAAAAATTTGCAACCGATTTAAAGACAGCTCTGGTTTTAATAAATATATTTGTTAAATAATTTCATAAATATGTTTATTTCAGAGTTTGGTGGCCATTAATCGTAGTATTATTTTATTTGTTATCTCCAGTACCCACATTATTAGCAAGACGTTATTCAGAAACCACAGGATCTCCTAGTAGTGCATATTTAGAGTTAGCGATATTTGTAACTATGGGATTTGTTGTATCATCGTTTGCTCTTCCAATCGTGTTAACAAGATCTCCAGAAATTAATCCAGTTGTAAGTAAGATTTTTTTTTCATTAGATTCAAGAAACTAAAATGCATTTTTTTTCTTCATTTTCTAGATACAAACGGGGGCTTGTTATTTGACATTAGCAGGCAATGTTATTGTTTACTTGACTATTATAGGATTCTTCATAGCGTTCGATCAAGAAGATTCAGACTACAGCATGTGGTGATACGGTTGATAATTGTACTTATTTATGGTAAAATTTTATTGAGAAACTTTATAAATTTTCAATATTGAAAACAATAATTTTTATTTACAGATACTTTACCTGATCAATGTGGAATGAGCGTATATGAATTGCTGACTGACTGACTGCTGCACTTTTTATTCTACATTTATTATACGATATATACATTATACATATATTATATACACACGTTGAACGAGATTTCAACCGTCATACTTGAGACTATTTGTATTGCCACTTTAAGTGAATCGTATAGAATGAGCATTTGTACAAAAATATTTGTACGAAATATCAAGTATTATAAAAAAAAAAAAAGACAAGAACCAGCTTTAACAGTGTTTTCATAAAAATTTTCTGCAATAAAAAAAAAGATTTTACATAATCCCACTCATGAACTTATGTGTTTACTATACTAAAATGATAACAATAAAACTCTAATCATAGCAATGTAAAAACGATTTGTCAACAAATCACACGAAATATTTTCATGTCATCCATGTTGCATTGGATTTGAAATTTTATTGCGTTCATTACCGAACTACGGATTGGCACTAGATACAACCTTTATTTAGTGCTTCTGATTTTTTGTTTCATTAAATTATCTTTATATTTAATAAGTTAATATGAGTGTTCAATCCCCTTAAGTACCGGCGTATAGACGTCGATCCACTGGCCGTGGCCACTGCCATAATAATACATATATGTATACATATATGCAATAATATCTCATGCTTGTAGTAATGCAGTCAAGTTTTTGTTTTTTGTATGTTGGAACTTGGAGGCTCCAAGTCTTGGAGCCGTATTGCGTACTTGGTTTTTTTTTCAATTTGTTTAAGAAGCAAGTTACGCAATTCGGCCCCAGAGGCGGACCAACGGCCCCCTTGTGTGTTTACAATCAAAGATTTCAAAACGTTCATATATGTATTGATTATTCAAAAAAAAAAATTTTGCTTTCCATGTTCTCAGAACGATGTTGCTATAAAAGGATAAGTATATATACATGCATCAGTATTATATATTTAGGCCGCGGTCCCGTAGAGCACCGAGCGCGTAACGCGTCCTGATCAGAAATAAACTTACGGCAAGTGTAAGTAAGTACGGCCCATCTATGGTGCCGGAGGCCTATTTGACCTGACCTTTCTCTCGCTCTCACAGATCGATAGTTAAGTACGGTAAACCATTTTCTGGTAAAAGCAAATTTCGCGATTACAAAATAAAATGTCAAAAATTTACCATCAAAATGGCTTGTTTTTCCAAAATTCAAATTTGAGACAGTGTCACTTCGGAATTTCGATTTAAAAAAAAAGTTGTCAAGAGACATTTGTAAGAAAGTTTACCAAAATATTGTATGTATATACCCTATATTGAAACAAATTTCAAATACTTTACCCAACTGATTACTTTTTAAAAACAGAATGAAAAATATGATAAAAGAAAGCAATTCAAAAACTTAGAAATGATGACTATTCAGGCACCCACAATTAAATCGATCAAAATTTAAAAAAAGCCCCAATACTTAGCGTCAAAGTTCAAATAACACGAGTAGCCATCGAATCGTTGGACTGTCTCTATCGAGAGTGGACATGAACAATTTTATTAATACTCGTGCTTTTAACGAAATAAACGTATGAGATAAAAGGAGAAGTATGATATAGTTACAAATAAATGAAGTAACCCGTCACCATTTTGCAGCATAACTTTTGGAGTCCATACAGCACTTAAAGTTTTTATAAAAATACACAATATGTTAGATAAGGTTTTTGGGAATATTATTAATTTTGCAATATTATTACAAAATCACTTTTATTGATGATACGGATATTGTCCCATTGATGAACATTTTAATTCCTAACCAGAGTATACTTATTCTACACGATGATAATTGAGAACAGTTTTAAATAAATAATTTACAAACTATAATAAAAACAAATAAAAAATATATTGTATGATCAATACAAATTTGTTAGAAATTCAACAATAATCAGAAGTATCTTGTTGAAAAAACAGTTGGATGAACAAATAATAAATAAATAAGTTTCTCAACGCAAACATAAGTTAACAATTGCACTACCAAACTGTGAATTTTTAAAATAGTTTTACAAAAAGTGTACTGATAGTGAAATAAAGTAATTTAAACTTAACTTTATAAGAGTAATATTTTCCTTGAAATGATTACAAAAATATTAAATAAATTGATACTGCAAGTAAATTCACATACGTTTAATAAGTTTCGATAAAATTAAGACTTACAATCGAATCAAAATCCCATTTATCTTAGACACTTGTCACACTTGAAGATTACATTTGTTAGAAGTAATGGATGATGAATTTTCATTTACTTTTCATTTATCTATTAAAAATATGTAGATCAGATAACAGTGATGGTATTTTTCCAATTATCAATTAATATTCAAAGATAACGTACCATTGATCTCCGATGGTTGTAGACAAATTCTTCTAATCTTCATCGCTCAAACAAATTAAAATATATCTAAGACAGTGCCACGGTACGCTTGGACCCAGAAGGCTTAGCGGGCTTGTAAAGTTTTTTTTTTCAAAGCCTTGAACATCTGCATTTTAAAAATACTCAGCCAATCTGGAAAAGTTTGTCTCAAATAATCAGAATTGATATAATCGAGAATGGCGTGGCGCTTATACTCTGGCATCACTGGAAAATTTTCTACCATTTCGTCAGTGAGGATATCACGCAAGGTAAATGATTTAAAAACGCGTACTCTTGACATTTCATTCAAGGCGCGTGTTTCTTGAATCAGTTCCACATCGTGCGTCATATCTATGATGGGATTAACATACAGGCCAGCACTTTTTAGCCGACGTATATGTTGTACAAATACATCGCGAAATCCCCTTATTAGATCAGGCTCGATGATATTGATGTCAGCTCCATTGTCTAAGATAGCTTTAATTTTTGCCGTATCACCTTTACATAAAGCGTACTGTAAAGGTGATCGCCCTATCAAAATAGAGTAAAATAGATATTACTCAAATGCTTCGCATGTTGTTAATATTTTAGTTAAAATTAAAAAATTCTGAAAACTCCATACCTGCGTTATCTTGATGATCAACTTCGCAGCCACGTTTTACAAGCGTTTCGATGAGACGAGTAAATTTATCGAAATTGTAGATGAAATTATTGAACCAGACACAGTAGTGAATAATATTTAGGCCTTTGTCATCAATACCGCTTGAATCAGGCAAGTAGTTTAACAATAATTGCATACCATCATCAGAAGACCAATTAATCAACTTTTTGACGAGTTGCAATTTTGTGTTTTGATTGATTTTATCTCTTGTCGATTTTTGCTTCAATAATTTCAGGATAATATCTCGCATGACGCAACAATTTTTAAGAAGACATTCCACAACTGTTTCACCAAATGTATTTTTTGCTCCAATATCTATTTCGAATAATCTAAAAAAAAAATTAATTATTATAGGAAATCAAGTTCAATCAATCTGTAAATATACGCAGAATTTCAGTAACATAAGCAAATGGCGGCAGAATTTTCCTACAGAGTCAACTTTTTATTTACACCAGAGTACATTACATTAACTGAAAACTAGACATAACTGTTTTTAATTTAACTTTTTCGTTTCAGGATATTAAAATAATCAAATTGTAGTTAATTATTTTTCAGTTTTTCCCAAAAAAAACTTGTTTAAATATTGCAAACAAATATGTGAAATATAATATTTCCGCACTCCACCTGCATTTTTATTTTTGTAAACTGGGAACTCTAATGACATAAAGTAACTAAAAGTTGATATGGAGGGCAATTATTGATTGATCAAACATTCGCAGCATGTGATCTTACCTAACACACCATACAAAATTTTTTAATTTAATTATATCCATACCTGAAAATGATTTCTAATTTTTCTGTCTTGCATGCTAATCCAGCTAAATGCACTGGTGTGTAACCGTCTGAGTTTTCAAGGTAGATATTAGCTCCATTTTTTAAAAGCATCTCGACTACGTTTGCTTTACCATATTTTATTGCGAAATGTAATGAAGTGAATCCAGCATTACTAAAAGCAAGATAATCTACGGAATGATTAATATCGACACCTGATTTTATAAACTGTTCAACAATATCGAGGTCATTTCCAGTACAGCTGATGTGAAAAGCTGATAGTCCCTCTTGGTTTATAATGACGTTTTGACTTGGTGAAAATTTAATATTTTCCAGATTCCTTAAACCTGATCATAAAAAAAACATTAAATTATGGCGCTAATTTGACATCTATAACATTGTGCACTAACATATTTTAATTGGCTTTTGTTATTCATAATGTAAATTATTATTATCACTTTTAAAGTAAAAAATAATATTACCATAAAATTGATGCTTGTTGAATTTTCGAATTGCATCCAGGCTAAGCCTTAATGCAAGATCAGCTTTGTCGTACTCAAGAAATACTTCGATTTTCTCACTATCCCAGCTTTTGTTTTCAGTATTTGACAAGTTAAGATGTAAATTTTTCAAAGCATAGATGACTTGTGCTTCTATCAAGTTCGACTTTTTGGATAGTATTCCTTTTTTATTACATTCCATTAATAGACGTTGGATTATCATTTGTGGAATATCACCTAGCAGAGACAAAGCCAAATTGAGTGGAGCTATGCCTGTAGCTTTTATTTCTTCCAGATTTGCTCCATTTTTCAGAAGTAAGTCAACTATTTCTTTTGAGCCAGTCTTTATTGCCAAGTATAAAGGAGTGTACCCTGAATACAAAATATTTGGAACATATTGAATGTGTTTGAACTTGATAGGCTCATTGATATCATCTACTTGAGGAATGAAAGCTTCGACTGCTTCCGAGTTTCCAGAGCAACAGGCTATATGGAAATGTGACAGCCCGCTTGGAGCTACAAGATTTGACTGAAAAATTTTAGAATTCAGCCACAAAAAAGGCTGTAATTTTTTAAAGTTTTGGCTTGTGAATGCTTTATGGAGCCAAGTAAGGCCATCATAATCAGTAAAAGTAGAATCAGCTCCATGCAGTAAAAGTAGTTTTACCAACTCTTCAGATCCAAGTGCTACTGCTATATGTAGAGGTGTAGAACCAGCTCGCACTTCTAAATTAGATGCTCTGCTAGTAATAGCTTGAAGATCGGTTTGTATTGGCGAATTAGGATCTACTCCGTTGTGCAAAAAATTTTCTATTACTAGTATTTGACTATATATACAAGCTATATGTAAATGAGATACCATGTTATGATCCACAGGATTGACATTAGTATCGATAGTATTTAAAATAACATCAATACACTCATAGTTATTCGTATAAAGAGCAAGGTGAAGGGCTGTCATTCCATTAGCATCTTGGATTCTCGAATCGGCTCCACACTTTAAACATAACTTCACTACATCTCTATTTATAACATGAGGGTGAAGATCGTCAATAGAGTCATCATCATCGTTATCATTGTAATCATCTTGTCTGTCGTTTTCGTAGTCATTATCGTCTTCATAATCATGATAAACATCCCAATTATAATGATCATGAACATTTGAATGATCATTATCATAATCTGAATCATCATCCCAACTATGGTGATCATGATGATTTTTTCGTTTATAATGATCAAAACTACAATCATTAATAAAATTCAAACCATCAGTATTACCAAAATAATCATGATAGCGATCACTGTTTTGATTATGTAAATGAAAAGAATTCTGATGTTCATTGAAACAGTAAAAATAATCTATATTGTGAAAAGAATCTACACTACAAAAACTCAAATATGTGTTGAAAAATATCGCAAGCAAATGAAGTAAAGTACATCCTGGCCACAGTAATGAGTCTGATGGTATAGTGGTATTAATATTGGTAGTTTTCAAAAGAAGCTGCAATTTTTTAGGATTATTTAATGCAGCAAGTACATCAGTTAACTTTAAGTCATTTTGAAACTGACTTGATACTATTACTTCTTGAGTCATTAGGGTTTGAAAAATTTTAAATAGATCACGTTTTCTTAGGCATAAATCAAGTGGAGTTGCGCCGGTAGCATTTGTGGCTAGAAGATCAGCCCCATTTTCTAACAGGAACTTGAAAGTGTCGAAATCGCCGCAGGCAGCAGCAAAATGCAGTGGTGTCCAGCCTGGCCAAACTCCAGAGTCAAAGTTTACATGTGCATTGATATCCATACCTTGTTGCAAAAATCCAGCGAGATTAAGTTCTTTATTTTCAGATACTGTGAGGATTATACATTTCACATGTAAATAAGTCAAGCCAATGCAATCGACTGAATTAGAATTTTGTCCAAATACTGAATTTAATACATCTTTATTTTCTAAAATTCTGAAATTTGAAATTTGTTCATCATCTAACATCCAACTTATTTTAGAACAAATTGTATCAAATTGGTCTTTTAGAACTAAATGTAAGGGACTCATTCTATAAGAATTCAAACAATTAGAATCTGATCCATGCTTTAAAAGCAATTGTACCATCTGTTCATCATCATTTCTCATTGCAAAGTGTAAAGGTGTGTATCCTGGAAATCTGTTGGAATCGATATTGATTGCTAGATTAACTGAAACACCTGCATTTAAAAAAAACTTCACCGCACTCTTATTTTTAGCCATACAAGCTATGTGAAAATGAGTTATTCCATTTGTACATTGTGGATTTGTTGTGATATTTAATTTGATGTGAGCAGATAATAAATCAGAACAGAGATTAATTTTATTCCTGTGTAGCTCTTCTTCATTGTAATCAATTGACTTGTACAGAAAATGTAACGGAGTAAAGCCATCGTTGTTTTTAAAAGTAATATTAGCACCACGACTTATTAATAAGTCCGCAGTTAACACACTTCCTGATTCGGCAGCGAAATGTAGTGCCGTATTGCCTAACCACTTAGCTTTGAAGTATTGAACTTTACTATCGATTGGCACTGAATAATTGATGTCGTAACCACTATCCAGAATCATAGCAACTAAAGAATGATCATTTATCTTATTTTTCAACTGAGCCAACTTTATAAAGTTGCCAGAAAGATCCTTATTGGTGATTGAATATTTAGATTCTGAGCATGAAAAATTGTTTTCAAACTTACTTTGAAAATGATCAGAACAATCCACGTCCAAGAGCAACTTCTTTGGTTTGGAATCATCTGAATCATGTTTGCTTTTTTGAAAACTCATTGTTGAAGCACTTCAATAAAAACGATCTAGTTCACACTTTTTAACGTTCACCTTATTTGAAGTTATTCAAGCGCTATATATAAACTACCCTAGTGTACTTATGTAAAAATTTTTATCTAGTAAAAAGCCGCATTGTTCTTCACTAAGTACTTATCAAGCACACTAAAATTATAAGCTTTGCTGATTGCAACTTCGCACGTCGCACCTTCGCACTGAACTTCATTTCAATTTGTTGCTGCCACAAGATCATCAGTCCTGGACCAGCTGCAGGTTCAAGCCACTCACCCCTCGCGGGCCTCGCCCCTCGTTAATCTCGTAATCTCTGATTCTCTGGTGAGGACTGAGGCCTAAGTAGGGTATGACTGCT